>JAHWFP010227903.1:25510-48880 GCA_023313725.1 Lithobius niger
CCCCCCCCCCCCCCCATAGCATGACCCATGACCTGGTTTGAGCTTTGACCCGTGACGCGTGACCTTTGACGTTGGTGTGCATAAGTCTGTGTGTCTGATCCTTAATATAGCCTTTTCCTTTACTAACCAATATGCTAACCACATGACTGGTTCTCTTTGATCAGCCTATTCATAGCAAAGCAATATTAAAGCAGGCTAAAGATGAGGTGGGTTCATACAATGAACTAGCTGTGCTGTGGTGCATAACAAGAAACTCAACGAATGAAGAAGATGCGGTCCGTGATCACAAGAACCTACGGTGCAAATGCACAAACAGAACTTAAATGGGAGGAAAATAGCAATAATTGCGCTAAACTTAATTAAAGTAGGACAATAGTGCACAGGTTGGGCAACCAAGAAACACATTAAAAAATAAAAAAAACAATTGAGTCACTGAATTAATAAAGGAATTCGTCCACTTTTTTGATAAAATTAAAGTGACGACAAAAGGTCACATTAGCAGTGCACCGAATAGCCGTGAAAAGGACCTAAAAATCATCATTTTGGGTTAAGCACAGGTGCTCTAAACAACGCATAAATTGTTCGTTTAGTTGGAAAAGTTGTAAGTCGATGGTTGGTGACTTATCAAAATCAACACTTGATGGTTCAAACCCAAAATTCTTTGTAACAAGATTTTCATAAGGGTTCTCGTGTACTGTGCAATGCGTAGCCCAATATTTCAACATTAAGTAGGTTGAATATTTTGGGCCAGTATTCCTTTTCAACAATTAGAGTACTGATATCGTTTTTCTCGCATAAAAAACGTTCAACATAAGGAAATAAACCGATACAAACAAGATAACGTCTATTGGGTTCAACGTAATTCTCCTATGGGAGGAAGTCGCATGCTGATGATCGAATAATCCAAACATAACATAATCTGCATAATAATTCTGGATGCAGGATGAGCTGATAAAAGGAAAAATAAAAGGACAACCGGAAGGACAACAATCACTGTAATCGCTTCTCATTGTTTTCGTGGACGTGTAATGTCTTTGCTATGGTGCATAACAATTCCTGCTGCACGTGCTAAGGATTGAAAACTATCGTCCAAACCGTTGATCGTTGATGGGTAAAATGAAATTGCCAGCTGGAAACGATGCTATGGCTTATTTAATTCGCAGATGAGGACTTATAGACCTGACCTCCGGGCAAACAGGCAAACAGGTCCCGGCTGCGTTGTGCCCGGGAACGATGCTTGAAATGGATTGAATTTTTGTTGAAATTACATAATGGAAAGTGGGTAATGGGAGTGGGGAGTGGGGAATTATCGTTTCTAAGCCGGTGTCCAAGGTTGGCGGGACGGGGGAGGAGGGGGGCGGCCCCGTGCGTAGCACGGGCTTCCTCTAGTTAATACATAAGTATACTTTTTATCCCGCTTATGTACTAATACTGGAACATAAGAGGAACAAAATGATGACACAACAAATAGGTATCTATGGACCGGTCATTATTTGTGGCCAGGGAAGCAGGAGGAAAGATATGATCTCCCAATTTTCGATGACCCTACCGTTCCCAGCCCCAGACGTAAACTTTACCCCCCACACCACCAAAAGTTAGATTTTGCTGTGCCTCTTCATTTAAGGGATGACGGTAGAATTACTTTTGATTTAAGGGATGCGTATTGTCACTATTAACACAGTTCGAGTCAAAATGTCCATGACCTTCTCAACGCCAACACTTGCAAGATGAAAAAATATCCCATACCTGTTTGGAAAGTGGTTTGAAAAACTTGCACTAGTTGACACTAAAAATAACTTTAAATTGTTTTGTTACTTATTTTGGTGGACCTGGGGTGCTACAGTGTTTTTAGCAATTTTGGTTGCTGAAAGTGCCATGTTTGAGGCCCAGAATTCCATTTTTTGTCTAGTTTGGTCGGATTTTTTTTACCCCCTTTTAACAAGGCCTAAAAACTCGTGATTTCCTCCTAGAGAGAGCTAGGAAAATATCCATGCCTCTCCCTTCCCCCAATTTCATCCGCTTACAGAGTTATAATCTCTCTATTTGAGACTTCTAATTTCTGTCGTTCAACTGTCATTTCAGAATTGGTGAAAGGGCTAACAACTTCTTACCTCATATTTAACATAAGCGACAAGACCTGCTTAGAGATAGTTTGTGTGAAACAAATATAGAAGTTCTGGCGTGTATACACAAGATACACGGCTAATAAATAAAGCAGCTACCAAATATTCTTGCTGATACATCAACAATGAAATGATATCGCGACAGCTTTTCAGTTTAGTATGGTGTAATAATAATTGAAGTAACTGGTTTGCTTACGTGGTACTCTTTTCATATGACCATGTACGGCAATGTGTTTTGCAGATAGAAAACATGCCTTTTTCATAGAATGAATGGCGATTGCTCCATGCAGTGAAAAACGAATACTAAAGAAAGGTACTGCACCAGCATTTAATTGTCAAGTTTAGTAGTGCTTAACGATTGGGAGATAACAAAATTTGGAATCAATAACGAATGTAAATGGCAATTTGTCCCCGTAGAATGACGATAAACGAACCATAAGGAAATAACCAACTACAAGAGTTTAATGTCGCCGTTAAATAATAGATTTATACGTCAATAAAATTCAAAGTGCAGAATATTAAAATTTCCTACCCACAAATATTCCACCTAAACTATACACATTTTATGCCGCATGACCCATAATTTGTTACTGGACTAAGAGGAAGTAATATTAAAAAGTCGCAAGCTCAACCTGATTTTTTTAACGTTTTTTTAAAGAAGAACCTGAATTCGATGCTTACAGTTCTTATCATTTTTTTTTTTTTTGTAGGAAAAGGCGGTTCGAAATGTTTTGTATTATCACAAATTCAAGAGAGTTATGAATCCGTGTGTTTTTCACACGTCTGCGCCACTATTCAGCATTAAACAAAAATGAAATGAGCATATTTCGCAATCTTGGATTAAAATTGCCACGCGACAATACACCCCAGGAAAAACGCCGTAAGCAAAGTTACTTGAAAACGCCGCACGTGAAAAATGCCACGAGCATTAACGTCCGCTGCAAATAACGCCACAATGCAGTAATACCGTAAAATAAAAAATAAAAAAAAAACCATAAATGGTTGCCAGAGCAAACGTTTAATTAACAACCAGCCTTATAACATTCCGCGTGCCTTATAACAACCACGCGTAGATCGCCATCCGCGCATTTACCATCGCTAAGGTCGGCTGGGGTGGTAGCTGCGTTCCTCGCAGACGTAGCTGCTGTCTCGGTTGGCTTTGGGAATGGTACCCGAAACGGCATCAAGTTAAAGATTGTGTCATCACAAACCGGAATGATTCTCGTATTTTAACATCACAATTTATAATTTTCTAGGCCAGTGTCGTATAATTTTGCTTCGGCGATCTATTGGAATAATTAATTTTAATTTTTACCGCATTAGTCTTTTAGATTTTTGATCTCATGGTAATTATTAGAAAATTAGTACATGCACATGCAGAGATGAAACGTCACGGTTATTGTAAGCGCGCAAAGCATCATATAAATATAGTTAACAATTATTCAACAGAAAATCTCCTAAATCCCACATTTTAAAACGGATTTTTACCAAGGGATTGACTAACGGTAAGGAAATAGACGTTTGGGGCCATACTTGATGTGGAGGATCGAGAAAAATGGCGCTTGGAGGAATGTCCTTTTAAAAATCATTTAACAAAATTAAAACATTCAATTAAATTAAAATAAACATTGAAGGTTTACAAAACAAAACAAAAAACGTTTTACTGTTTAAACGTTTGTCGTTTTAGTCTGCTATACAGCTGAAGTTGGGATGAATAACTATAGCAACGACTATGTCCGTCCGACCGTCGTCTTTTCCAAATCCAGAACGGGACTAGATATATACAAACGGTTTTCGCCATTAGATTCAGCGTCGAAAAAATAGTTTTAAAACATGGTAAATTAAAACATCGTGGCTTTCTTGTGATAATAGGCTTTCCCGACGTAACTCAGTGAAATAATATTTGATTATCGCATTTAATCACTACAGGAAGACACGCAACCGTAAAAACAAAAGGATTCCGTTAATGGCATTAATTGGCTTAATTTAGAATAGTCTCCACATCGTGCTACGTGGATGAAGAGACCTACTCCCGAACACACATTCTCTGTTAGCTGCTATTACGAAATTAAAACGGCAGGTAAAAAAATAGGCCTGAAAGCTGAAAATTAAACCTAGGTAAAGCCGTGTTGCGGGGTCTCCACACCGTGTTGCATGAATGAATAGACTTACTGTCGAACTCAATTCTCCGTTAGCTGCTAGTTACGAAATTAAAACAGCAGGTAAAAATTAGGCTTTAAAGCTACAATTACACCTACAATCTAAAACTAGGCCTAAAAGCTAACACATTTTTAACCGGTAATTCTAGATGGTTACTACTTTTAGATTATATAATAGAGATCGCTGTTGCAGTGCGTGATAAAGGTGTGCACCTCAAAATTTCCGGAAGTGGCGAAAGTGCACAGAAGACCGTTTCGGCTAGGTAGTCGCTGCAGCCACATGTGTCTCTCCCTCCCCTCCGATCATGTTTTTTTTTGTTACGTTGTCACCTGGTCATCGCTTCCCTCCCCTTTTTAGTCGGTGTTGACGCCCCATAAAGCCTCAATCCCCCTCCCCCCTTACTTAGCAGATACCACCCCTCTCTTACACAGCTTCAACAAGTTTACAGTAATTCTTGATTTTGGTGAAAGATACCATTAACTATTTGCGGGGCACACAACTTTTAATTGCAAGCAGTAGTTTAAATTTCATCCGTTCGTGGCTTGTTTGTTTCGTGAAAGGGACACACAGCCTGCCTTATAACATTCCGCATGCCTTATAACAGTTCGCGCTGGTCACCTTCCGCGCATATACAAACACTAAGGTCATCTGAGATAGTAACTGCGTTGAAGAATGTAGCTACTGTCTCATTTGGCATTGTGCCTAATAGACGAACCAGCACGAACGTGTCGTCATAAACGGGATTGATTCTCGTGTTTTAACCATAGGAGTTGAGTTGTGTTTGGATGGATAAGCAACTTGACTAAACCGGAAGTTTAAGAGCGCGGCATCGAAGGACGTACCGCCACGCCAGTCGGCACGCGTGGCCGCGTGATCGGAAATTTACAACCAACGCACTAGATTTAATCCCCCTAAACCATCTTTCAACATGGCGCAGAAAGCAGGCGACGCCTAGTAACGTGGTACTAAATTGGATTTAGTAATATTTTCAATTTTTCTGCTGCGACGACATTTTAACTTGGTTTAACTTACTGTTGTCACAAGAAGATGACTCATTCTACATAGGTTTTCCTGCAAATATCACGCCTTCATAAGCACCCCGTCTTGTGTGTTACAAAACACAATGGCACCTACGTCAAAGGGTCAAAGGGTTTTTAGCGAGCGTTAACCAGACCCAGTCATCTGCCCGACGAAGCCCTAAAGACCTATGTTTGCAACACCCGGAATGGATTCTCAGGAGGTCACCCACCCAAGTACCAATCGGGGTCAATGCTGCTTAACTTCGGTGATCTGACGAGAACCGGTGTTTCCAGCACTACAAGGCCGCAGACCAAAGACTGCAGGCCGGACTTACGCCTGCCAACATAACAATCTCATTATCTTACCTACGTTTGATATGATAAATCATAAACAACGTTGTACAGGGCGTATTTTACAGAAAATGTCATGACGGCTTGGTCAGGCGGAAGTAGCAGATGCGCTTTGTATTCTGGGATAGATTCGCGAGTCACGCTTGCCATCGAAGACTACGCACTTCGGCTATGCATTTGAGCTGGGAGTTGCTTATCCATCCAAACACAACAACATTACAACATTCTAGGCTAGTGTCATTGTTTTAACATTACAATTTATTCTAGGCTAGTGTTTTATAATTTTGCTTCGGCGATCTATTGGAATAATTAATTTTAATTTTTACTGCATTACGCTTTCAGATTTTTGGTCTCACGGTAATTATTAGCAAATAGTACATGCACACACACACAGATGAAACGTCATGGTTATTGTAAGCACGCAAAGCATCATATAGTTACAGGTCGTACGTAAATAAAGTTCCATTATATTCAACGAAAATCTCCTAGACGCCATATTTTAAAAAGGATTTTTAGCTAGGGAAAGACCAACGGTAAGGATATAGACCTTTGGGGCCGTACTTGATCTGGAGGATCGAGAAAAATAGCACTGAGAGGTATATCCCTTTAAGAGAAATGCCGTTGTGCGTTCCTTCGCTTGACGTAGTATTCTCAAGGGCGTCGATTTTTCTAAAGTTGTGGGGGGGACGTAGTAGCGCCAACCAACTTCCGTGGGGGGGGGTGGGGGAGGAGAAAATGAAACTTTACTGTTAAAATATGTGCTCCTTAACAGAAGCCCAGCGAAACCAGCTAGGGGATCAGGGGGAGCGCTGCAAGCTCCCCCAGCGGGGTCCGGGGCGGAGCCCCGGAAGCTGAAGCATTTTACGCTATTTGAGAACCTATTTTCGGCTTTCCGAGACACGTTTGCAACGCATTGTTTAGTAAATTTCGGATGCTTTTCGTAAAAATTATTTAGCATGAGAGGTCGTAAAAACCTAATTGTTACCAAAATTCCGGTTTTTATTTTTTACATTTTATTTACAAATTAAATTCCCTGATGAATTAATTTTTTTTTTTAATATTATTAAATTAACGCTAGCTAACACTAAAAATTTAGGTTTGAAAAATATTGTTGCTTACTTTTCAAGTGGTGGACGTTCCTGAATTTACTGAGAATTAACTGAATTAACTGAGAACTGAAAAAGAGGAAAAGAGCTACTAGCAAATCAACCGGCAGCTTAGTCTTCAATTTTGATTCTTTGCTCGGTTTTTATGGAGTTAATTGGTGTAGACTTCAACTGACGAAAACTTGGAAGGAAAGCTTAACAAGTTTTGTTCTGTACAAATTTATATGACGTTTCGGCTATAACCATAGCAAGAACAAACTAGCCAGCAGGCGACTTCAGTTGGCGTTTCGTTGACAATCAAAGTAATTTGAAATTAAGACACTCCTTTATCTTTCGTTTAGCTCTGTGCTCTTCCTGTTTTGACTAGTTTCGCACTAAATTACATTTTCACTACATAGGCACAAGTGGAAAAAGCCTCACAAGCACTACATACGGAGTAGGGTTACGCAAACACAGTCGGAAAGTAGTTCGAATTAATAGACAGTAAATAAAGTTTAGATTTATAAAGCGACCAATAATGAAATTTATATGCTTCAATTGTTTGTGTGATGTTCATTTTTTTACCACAAATTTGTGTTACTTTAGGCCTAAATTAAAATTTTATAAAATTAAAAATACCTGTTTTGCTACAGCGAAGTGATATGCTTACATCCTCCATTTACCGTTAATCCGTCATCTTTGTGACTTGGCCTTGCAACTTAAATTCTTAACTTCATTACTCCCCTATATTAGGAACTGATGACTCATAATATGTGATGAACTGATTCATAAAATTGGGGAAAACGAAAGTACAGTTTCTAGTTTCAAACTCGACTTGGTAAGCGTGATAAATATATACTCATTTACAGCTTTGCAGTCTATTTCGTGGGGGGGACGAACCCCTCAGTTTGAAAACGTGGGGGGGACGGTCCCCCTCGTCCCCCCCTGGATCGACGCCTATGAGTATTCTACGTTGCCAGATTCAGCAGATTTTTAATCGGTGGTAGTGCCACTTTAATCTACATATTTTATAAAACGCAGCACGCGTCTGAATTTCTAGGGCACCAACTAACCTTTTGTCAAACAAGGACACCCCCCTGTAGCGCCGTCTGTTCACACCTTCGGTTTCACTTTGACGACTCCCACTGAAAGTTCCCAACTCAGGATCTTTTAAAACTTTCGGTTTCAATTTGAACCAGCGCCACAGTAAGAACACCACCCTGTGCGCCCCCTGTGGCTCCATTTGTTTGACCGAATGTTAACGAGCGCCATTGTTAGCTGTGTTTCTTCGTTTATTTAGTTTTCTTTCGAGAGGAAAGCCTTTTTTTTTTCGTGTTATTTTGCGTGTTACAGCCTCATTAGACGCTGGGTCAACTCTGTGCGAAATTGATTAGGGGAAAAAGATTAACATATTCATAAGTGATAGCAACATATCAGTTACAAAGAAGCTGCAAACGGTTCCAACTAGGTCATGGACAGTGCTATTTAAAGTTGATAAGGCGACTTCCTTGTTGGAAATTAACAAAAACTAAGTCGTTGAAGTTTCATGCAAGGTTAACTGAACCTGAAGTCAAAACAGAAAAGGAAGCACGAGTAAGCTTTCCTGTAAGGTTTCAGATACCACAATGTGCTGTAGTGTTTAGACCACGTGAAACCGTACTGCACTATACAACCATTATACACGTGAATCTACAAGCATGCTAGTGCTGCGTCCATCAAGTTCAGATTATTGACTTTTTTATCAAGTAATGTCATTGTATACACCGTCGTTCTCTGGCATTGCATTTTAATTACTAATGCGAGACAATGGTTTGGCAATTGTGTAGAACGACGGCGTTCACTGAGTAGACAAGAATAAGTCCTGTTTCAGAGCTGCGCACAGAAGGATTTCAATATGAAAAAATATACCTCAACGTCGTTGATTTCGTGCCACAGTAATTATTGCTTATTAGTTGAAAGCCCAAACTACATTCGAGGAGAAGCGTCCGTGTGTGGTCACAACGGCAGGAAAACGATTGGTTCCACTAACTACGCAGCATTACAAAATGGAAGACCGAGTCAAATCTCTGCCTCCCCTATGTCAACAAAATCCCCCAAAATTTTCTTTATTGGCCTGACAAAGAAATTTTGCTTTGTAAATACTGCATCTGACTCTTTTCCCTGCCTAACCCTCCTCTCCACTCTTCTCCCTTCCCTATCTGCTTGCTTCTCCTTTCCTCCCCTTGTCTTCCCTGTTCCTCCCCACCCTTTCTCTTCCCCTTTCTCCCAATTCTACCCCAACTCTGCTCCCCTCTCCTTTCAAACCTTTCTCGTATTTCTGTGTGACATACTGTGCACCCCAATTCAACTTTCCTTTTGCTGTACCTTCTGTATTTTTTATAGTTTGCCTTCTTTATTTTTATTATATTTTCCGGCCCCCCCCCCCCCCACCTTCTTCGAACTACAGTTATATACCAAGCTATTACCTCTCCCTCCAACATGGCCCGGGATCCAGCAGAAAAGCACGGTAGCAGGGAATGAACAAGCTGATTCTGCTGCTAAAGGGGCCCTTTCTGGCCCTCTCGGTAGGGATCTCAGGCTTGTTCCCTCAGATGCCTTTCCAACTCTGCGTCTGAGGTTACACGCTTTTTGCCAAACCTTGTGGGACAGACAGGACGGTAATAAGTTACGGGCCATTAAAGGCACTGTCGAGGAGTGGCACTCGGCGTGTCGCCGCAGTCGCCGTGAGGGGGTTGTGTTGGCCCGTTTGCGAATTGGTCACACAGACTTACTCACTGTTTCCTTTTGCGGGGGGTTGACCCTCCTGAATGTTCTTGGTGTCGACGGCCACTTACGGTCCGGCACTTACTTGTTGATTGTCGCCATCTTGATGGTGTTCGTCGTCGGTTCCATCTTCCGCATGACATTGCGCGTCAGTTGGGCGATAAGTCTGTCCTCCTGTCCGGTGTTTTTCAATTTTTGCAGGAGATACAGATGTATGACAAGATTTAGATTAGGGGTTTGAATAACATCTCTGTAATGTGTGGTGCAGTGGCAACCCGGACCACTGCACTGTGACTGAGGTTGGCGCTAATGACCAAGTTGTCGACGCGCCATTAAGCCTCAATCCCCCCCCCCTCTCCCTCCATACCATCTCCTTCCCACAAACCCCTTCCAAACCTTAACTACGGATGCAAACGTGTTAAGCACCTTCTTTTAGCCCCAACTCGTTCCAACGAAACTTAATCATTCAGTAATAATCATTTGGTGTTATTTTTAACAATAAAAATGGGGCACATTGGGGTTAGAATTGTTGACGCGCAGTAAGGGCAAAAGGAACGCCTCAAGTTTGTGCCAAACAAAATAGTGATTCCGCCCAAACTCGGATCACTCCATCTTAACTAAAACCTCGGTGATTGTTAGTCAAATTTTAGTGATTACAGTTCGGACACAAACTTGGTGGTAGCCATTTTGGCTCTGATATCACTACTTTCTTTGGTGAAAAGTTGGTGGGTCCCTTTACCCTTATTGGAGTTTTGTACAACATTTAAGCCATTGCAACGGTTATTTAAATTAACACTGGCAGTGCTTATTTGAGTTCGTTTGTGCACGAGAATTTTTGTAAAAATCTAGGCGGTTGAGATGGAGGCTTGGCTAACGACGTCAAAGCGTTACAAAACGCAACATGCAACAATGGTGCAATAAAGAGGCGAGACACCATATCTTAGTAGAGATGCAACGACGCACGGGCGTGAGGAAAGTAAAGTTGTGGTATGGTATGGCATGCAGTACCTTCCTAAAGCACCGAACAGAGCGAACAGAACGCACCACTGTTAGAGACAGTTTGGATCCAAACTTGACATCGCCCATGCGCAGTGATGTCGCGTCAGCCATTCAGTACCTTCCTAAACTACAACACAGCTCAACAGGCTCACCAGAGTATGCGATACATCATACCTTCACCGCGGGCCAGTCCTGGCTAATGGATGTGACCAGGATTGGCTAATAGATGTGACCAGGCGAGAGCAATGCCAAATTGCGAACCATCGCAGGGAAGTGGTTTGCTGGGGTGGAGGTTTGAGTATGCGAGAGGTAACAGTTTTGCCGGAAACGGATTCATCGCTGATGTTGGTAGCGTCAATCAAGCCGCATCAACACGGCTATTAGCAGGGAATGAGCCAAACTGTCACCAACAGTGGTGCGTTTGGTTCACTCTGTTTGGTCGTTTAGGAAGGTACCGATGGTATGTTGTTTGATTACACTGTAATATTTTCGATTAGACAGAGCGCATGGGCAACGGGCCACTGTACGCTCTTAATAAAATCCGTTAATTCGTTGTTGAGAACCATAATGAAACTATCCTGATTTTTGCTTAAATATTCCAGTTTAAACCTGTAGTGTGCTAAGTCTGTCATTTTGAGGCCCTCTGACGTCACAATTGGGGGCCGACATCTTCAATGTGAGCTTCGGGAATTCTGCTGGATTGTTTACAATTGGTTTTCCTTGATTGTTTTGCCGCGGTTTGCCTATGTGTCCTACATCCTACTACACCATTCGCTCAGTCTAACTTAGCACTACTTAATCCTAAGTTGGACTAGAGATCATATGTTGCACAAATCCAGCCACAACGACACTCAACCATCACAACAGCCGGCAACCCTAAAACTAAGACTAAGATTAGAACTACGACCATGTCTCCAGTACCCTTGGCATGCTGACCAAGCTGTCGACGCGCCATTAAGCCTCAATTCCCCCCCCCCCCTTGGCATGAGCCGTGTAGGGGGCAGAAACCAAGGAAAAAAGGAAGAGCATAGAGAAGACCAGGGCGCAAAACGCTGGGTGGCCTTGCAGAAACCAATGGCCTGTCGCTGGGAGCCCTGCCCAGAGTCCACAGCCGGTGGAACCCCCGAGAGCCATGAGTAACGGTTCCCCCCTGTTGGCACAAACGAAACGCCGCTGTGCCAACCACATAGGGCACTCCATTAAAACGGTCTTTCCCCCCCCCCCCCCCACTCCCACCAGTGCACGTAGGCAACCTAGCCCAGCCGTATGCACAAGGTGCGCCTGCTGTAGCTGCACATGCCCGATACGCAGTCGTAACATCAGACCTGCATCGCTGCGGGAGATACCATAGCACCAGCATCCCCACCTATCCTTCCTTTGGCAAACCCCCCTCCACCTACCAAACCACCCCCAGAGCTACCCTGACCGTCTAGATTTTCTGTTGAATATAGGGGAACTTTATTTACGTTCGTCCCGAATGTATAGGATGCATTGCGCGCTTACAATAACCATGACGTTTCATCTGTGTGTGCATGTACTGATTTGCTAATAATTACCATGAGATCAAAAATCTAAAGGATTAATGCGATGAAATTTAAAATTAATTATTCCAATAGATCGCCGGAGCAAAATTATAAGGCACGAGTCTAGAAAATTATAAATTGTGATTTTAAAATACGAGAATCATTCCAGTTTGTGACGACACAAATAATGCATTCACGCCTGCTTGTCTATTAGGCGCAATGCCAACTGAGATAGTAGCTTCGTTTTCGCTGCAAGGACCGAAACTGCTCTCCCAGTTGACCTTGACTATAGTAAATGAGTCGATGCGATCGGCGCGTAGGCGGAAGGTTATAAGGCAGGCGGTATGTTGCTTTAATCGTTTGCTAATAATTACCATGAGATCAAAAATCTAAAAGACTAATGCGGTAAAAATTAAAATTATTTCCGCCAACAGATCACCGAAGAAAAATTACAAAAATACTAGCCTAAAAAAATATCAAGTATGCTGTTAAAACACGAAAATCTTTTCGGTTAGCGACGACACAATTTTTACGTTCATGCTGTTTCGTCTACTACGCCCAAGGCCAACTAAAATAGTAGCTGTGTTCCTTGTATTACCAGGAAAAAATGAACTTGTTTGTTTTCTTTTGGCCGCTGCCTCGCCCCAGAGGGGCTCGTTTTATTGGCTCCTGGTATTACTATGTCCAGTCTCGCGAAACGGTGCGATGGACGCGGATGGCGATCTGCGCGTGGCTGTTATAGGGCAGGCGGAATGTACCTTTAACGTTTATTGTGGGATAGATGAGCGAAGATGTGAATAACGTTGCTATTTGTCTACATTCAACGTTTTCTTGTTTAAAAAGAGATGTGAATAACGTTGATTTGCCTACTAACCAGCGAGTTTCACGAAAATATATTATTCCATAAGGTGGTGAAAGCATGACTGCTGCCAGTTCACTCGTGGTAGTAGTCACGTTTTGGGAAATTCCGGACTGAAGATTCTTTCTCCCCCTTCTTATCTTTTCATTAAGTAATTCAAGTTTATTGCTGATAAGTATAAATGTATCGGTGACATTTGATCTGGATTAGCAAGAGAGGAGGAAGTGAGGAAATAAAAATACTAGCAAAACCGAAACTTCTGACAGCATTGGTGCTCGTATTTCTTGGGGTAATTCCTGCCGAAACTAGTTCCTGGAATCGTGGAGTTAGAAACAGGAACACTGTTGATTAATTCGGAAACCGTTAGAGGAAGAACACCTACGTACTCGTGAGTGAACGCCATCCACGCTTTAGTTCTGCAACCACAAATAGGCTAACCGTAACGGATGTTTTGCAGCCAAGAGAACAAAAAAAAGTAAGAAACGTACTAAATAATTTTTCTGTAAGGTGGCCTGCTACAAGAATATTGCGATCCTTCAACTTGGGTAAGAGCGAAATATTTTATTTCTCGTTTTATTTCTCTTTTTGAAACCGTGGTCGTTTGAAGGTTGGCTTGAACTTGACTCCACGCGCCGAAGCAGTCATAACTAGTCAGCGCCCCTCAAAACCATATCCGCTTATTTAAATACGTTAAAAAGGCCTAATTAACCACTTATTAAGAATTACTTGCTAAATTAGGTACCGTATGTTAGATTGTTCAGGTTAGCCTACAGTCTGTTTTCCATGTGGCGTCGACTGATTAGGGCTTCCCGTGGTCCTAACTAATTTTGCTGCGGGGAGACCAAATGTGCGCTATTCTTCTGCACGATGAATCGGTGATCCTTTACCTGTTTGCAGAAAAGAAGAGGTAGGTACATTCTCGTCTCTTAATCCGGTGTCTTCTTCAGCACCCGGAATTCTCGTTGCCATGATTTTGTCGACAAAGGCGCCAATAGTTTAATTTAATAATTTAATTGGAGCGGAGCCCTTTTTATGAATACACTCGAATTGAACAGCAAAGTGATCGCATCACGGAATAACAACTGCATCAATTAAAACCATTGCAGCACATTGATAGTTTGGACAACGATGGTTCGTCAAAAAAAAAATTAAAACCAGAAATGTTGTTGAGGAATGGCTACGTTAGTTATTTAATTTGATGTAAACTGTACCTAACCAAACAGTTTAGCCATTAAGCCTCAATCCCCCCCCCCCCCCCAAACAGTTTTGAGCCTCCCCAGGAGCCGAAGTAGCAAGCCGCCTCCCCCATCCGTCCATCCTCATTACAAAAATATGGTGGCCCATAAAAGACGCACAGACTGAAAATTTCTAAGTCCAAACTTTTTTCCCAAGCCTTTTTTTTTTTTAAAGTGAAAATCGGGCCGGGACCATATGACTGGATTACGAAAAAATGGTCCCTATTTTCACAGCAACAAAAAATAAAAAATAAAATTTGACAAAAGTAAGAACTTATAAAATTTTCACGTCGTTCGTTTTTTATGGGCCATTCTGTATAGTAACTTTAACTTTAATTTATAGAATCCAATCGCCCTTAGAGCATTACAGGGTTCACGGTTGCAGGGGGAAAAATGGAAATACATAAGTAAAAAGTCAACTAAAGTGCAAGTTATAAAAAAAATTAAAAACGGAGAGGAACAAAATAACAAAAAAAGTAAATAGATTAATTTAGTAGAATGAAATCTCGATAAATTTATATAAACAAGACATATTTGAATTAAATTAAGACCTGACTTAATTAAGACCTGACCTGATTTAGATTAGGGGTTTGAATAATATCTCTGTAATGTGCGGTGCAGTGGTAACCCGGACCACTGCACTGTGACTGAGGTTGGCGCTAATGACCAAGCTGTCGACGCGCCATTAAGCCTCATCTCCCCCCTGCATAATTGAAGTGTATATGCCGCATTCACGAAAATGGAACAATATAATTTGGGTAGGAGTGGTTATATAATTTATAACCACTACCAAAAGGAGTTATAAGTTTTGAAACAATAACATTATATAAATATTGTAAAGTGTAACAATAAATATCCTTTGGTAGACACTCACAACAAGCAATATATAATTATATATATTATGTATACTATATACTATATATACTATGGAAGAGGGCCCCCAAGGGCTAATTTGCTACCGGACCCCACCTAAAGAACCTACGCCACTGGGGGGAGGAGGGGGGGGGGACGAGTGTGGGGGTCAGTCAGCAGCCGGAATGCAACACAAAATAACCACTGCATCAATTTGTAATGCAGTACGAAATAGCCAAATAACGAAATAACTAAACGCAGTATGAAATAACCATTGCATCAATTTAAAGTGGCACTATCACCGATTGAAACGCGAACGAAAATACCATGGCGACATCTAGCAGCAGTGATATTGTTAACCTTTATAGATTGCTCCCAGGTGCACGAGGACCAACCAAATTTTCACTTAATAATTAAGGATGTCGTGGCTTGTTTGTTTCGTTAAACGAAATGCCGTTATGCATTCCTTTGCTTGGTACAAGCAAGATCTAGGTAGTAGTCCTACAAAGCGCTAGATTTCGTCTGCTTTCAATCGGTGATAGTGCCATTTTAAACCAGATTCTCTCATCCAGAAATTTCCAAGGCACGAAAATCTGTCGCATCGAACGTTAGTAAATATCAAGATGGATGTAATGCGCGCTGAAATTTCTACAGCATTAATTCAGAAATGGACTCCATATTTGATGCTTTCCAACAAAAGTTCAAATTCGCGGAAGCTTAGTCTGCTGAAAAACCAAATTCGGAAAACCGCTCGTCGGAACCGCCGTCAAAGCCATTCAGAGACGCGCTACAAAAAAAAATGACTATAAACAAGATGCCACGCCATAACGGAAAAGATTAGCCACAATGCTGACACCAATGCAACGCGGGTTGTTTTGTTTGCCTGTGCCCGATGTATTGATTGATCATTAATTTTTTTAATAAATGTTGTGCAACTCGTATGTATTGTGTGATTAATAAATAATCGCTTCACTCCATTTTCTCGACAGTGTAGCATAAGGGTGGCCGTACGCATATCCCTAGGAATATTTTCATATTTGGCTTTGTATTGAATTTTTTGACATCCGGTACCGGGTATTTGTGACAGACATGCTTTCATTTCTTTATCATTTTAATAGAGCTGCTGGATATCTATTTTTGCTTATTTCTGGTTTGGAGGGGGGGGGGTAGGGTGGTGGTGTAATGGTATCCACTGAGAAAGGATGAGATTTCAATTTTTAGGTTACGCCATGAAATTTCGGCTGAGTTGGAAGAATATGTGATAGGTCAGGTTTTGCTTAACAAAATTATATCGAACAATGTTAAGTTGCTGTCATGAGTTTATTCGAGACCTAGTGCTCCTCAATGCCATACACTCGGTCCTTACTTGACCTACTGCAACTTAACTACAACTTACTTTACACTCAGCACTGTACGTCACTGAACTAAGAACACCCTGAACACCTCGACTGAGCACCACTAACACCACAAGCACCAAAGAGCACCAGGCAACCTGCCCCCGTCACAGTGACACATCTCACTTGATTGCTTCACGCATGACACACACTACACACACTCGTGACTCGGCTGCTCCAGTGGGCAGCCTTGTCTTCAGATCCATGCCACACGCACATAGAACCACAGCGCCCAACACACAACACTATTGACAGCCAGCCGCTGACTTCGCTGCTCCAGTGGGGCCTTGTCTTCAGCAATACGCACACAGATTCAAGACACAGCACTAATGAAGACCGTCGACCTGGGACCCACCCTAACCCTAATTCCGGGCTCGAAGAGAGGTGCGAACCACAAGAAAAAAACCTAGTGGCACTAATTTTTGAACCGGCCAGTTGCCTTGCAGAATTGCAAACTTAACCACTGATTAACCCCCCCCCCCCCCCCCCCCTTGACCTTCTGTACATGTGGGGGGGATCCCAGAATCACAGCTAGGGGATTCTCCCTGTCCCTGAAGGCAAACCCCCTCTGAGCCGCCACCGTCTCGTTAGCCGCGCCGCACTTGCACACCGGGGGTTTTGTCCACCCCAACCTAGAGATGAACCTGAAACTGTACATGGCCAGTGCGGAGTCGAGAGAGCAGACCGGCTTCCCGGCGTGACACGTCATCTAACGTGGCAGCTGGGTGAATTTTGAAAAGCGTACGACCAGTGGTCCCCGCGCTCCTGCCAGTCCCCATAAATGAACCTGATACATGCCAGCCGTCGATCTCTGGGACTGGACACAAATTCCACCACTGTGGACACGTGACAATGCCCCTTTTTTTGCCAATTCGTCTGCAAGATCATTGCCGAACACTCCGCTGTGTGCACGGGTCCACACGATCCTGACCTCCACCCCTATCTGATGTGCTAAAAACAGTTTCCACCCGACCTCCACCACGAGAGGGTGGGATGCATCCAAGGAAGCGAAGCTCCAGCGGATTAACCCGTCATCAGCACGGGAGTCAGTGACGATTCATAACCTAGAAGCATGCAATTCCATCCCGACATCCAGAGCTACCGCCACCGCAACGATTTCCGCAATGAAGGCCGAAGGCTCCGCTCCAAGATGGTAGCTGTTTTCTAGCCTACAGATAGGCATGTAGATACCTACACCACCCAAGCCTTCAACAGGACAGAAGGACGCATCAGAATAAATACAGACTCCATCAAACTTCAGTCCATGACATCCTTCACTCAGGGTGGCGGTGACAAACAGGGACTAGGGTAGGCAGGCCACCCCGTAGTGCCGAGTAAGGACGCCTCTACCCGGGAGCACCCAGCAGATCGCAAGTCCACAATGATCCGACTCAGCTAATCTGTGCTCCCTCTTGCCACCGTCCGCTGACAGAGTTTACGCAAGAGCTGTATAGCCATGATGTCAACCGGCACATCCCCGGTTTCCACCAACAGCTCCAACACAGGAGTCAATGGTAAACAGCCCGAGACTACCTGCAAGCAGCTGTTTAAGGCCACGTGCACTCCCTTCATTGCACTATTGGACGTCAAAATAACCAGAACGTGATAGTCAGCACAAGCTCTGACGTACGCTCTGTAAAGAATGGTAAGCGTGGCTCACTGCACAATCGACCTATTGCAGGCGACGAGAAGCAGAATGTTCAACCTAGCTGAGATGACCTTTTTAATTGCCGCAGCATCGTGTGACCAATCGAGGCGAGAGTCCAGTAAAAACCGTGGTATCACACTTTGCACGACGCTCGAATTGAAGTTGAAGTTTTAATGAGCCTAAAAGCCTATTACACTTATCGCTCAATACTACAAAACTAACTTAACCTACTTAACCTAACAACCAGACCACCATCCACTCACAACGATAACAATTTCACCACTCTGACCCATCATAGCACCTCTCCCCACACCCCCGTTACACAGCATCGGCACAAAGCCGGGTTCAACCTGGACTACACAGGGGAGCGAACACCGAGGAAGGGACTGCGAAATCAACCAGACTCCGAAACGTTGCGTGGCCTTGAAAAAACCTAAGGTCCGGTACATCAAACACTGTCCTGGCCCTACGAATGGCGGAACCCCAAGAACCATTATCAACCATTCCATCAACAATGGCCCATGATAGAAAATCGTAAATTCGGTCTTCGTGCTGGCCAGCACAAGATCCCTAGCCGCAAGGAGCTCGGACCCATGTGCAGTGGCGGCCTCCAAAGTCTCAAGAATGAGAATGGTAGGCAGATCCCTGCTCATCAGCAACGCAGCAACATCAACTGCATACACGAACACGGTCACCGTAGAGCCAAGTTCCACCAGGACAGCATTTATCGCCACTGCAAACAACACGCGGGCTGAGGCTACTTCCCTGAGGGAGGCCTCTGTCCGTGGACAACACCCCTGACCAAAAGCCGCCAACTCTGGTCGCAAACTGGCATGCACCAAGAAGCGTCATGAAAACCGTCCTAAGTTCCTTCTTAACTCCCAGGGTGCACTATGACCATGTCACATGCCTTCTTTATTTCGAGGAAGACCGACCCCGCCATACAATTATTAACCCAGTCCTCCCCGATACCGGATTCCAAGAATAACATCGCCTCCTGCACCGCCCCCCCCCCCCCGGGGGGGCGAGACCCAAGTTGAGCCCCAAAACTTTTCCCAGAGGCCTCCCATGCTTTTAACAAAGTTTTTGTTACGTTATTACCATACTTGTACTCCCACTTATTTATCTTAGCAGAGTGTAAATGGCCACAAGCCGTACACTCTGCACTACAACTAAAATTAAACTTAAAACTAACCTACCCTAAACATCTTACACCCAGTACAGCACCGACAACCAACAACCAACACTACACTGTTTCGAAGATCCGGGGAGCAGGACCCCACTTATTAAATTTGAATTTATTACAACGGGAAATCGGCCGGGAGCCATGCATCCCGCACTAGATCATTACAACCAGTATAGGGTACAATCACAGCAAATACACACACCAATTCACACCAACCAGCACCCTGATCAACGTATCAAGGATCCCACTTATTTTTATTTTTTTTTATTTTTTCTATTTACAGAGCGTAACGGCCTAAAACACCATGAGCTCTCTCTAAAACTACTTAAAACTACTTAAGACTAAAGACCTAAAGTTACAATCCCACTTATTCTCCACTTTTAAACAATGCCTTAAGTATAGAGTATTGCACGTTTTCCGAGTGCTGAGAGCTAACAATGTCGAGACGCGCACGAGGAAAGCGGGTGATAACCTATTTATTACCCGGATTTTGTCTCTCAGTCCGACGAGCATTGTTGGCTGCGTTTGGTTGCGCTCGGTAATTATTAAAGGCGGAGTCATATTTCTTGTTCTTTTTTTGTTATGGCAAAACAAGTTACGGAGTTTGTGGATCTGTTTGACTTAACGAGTAACCATGATCATATCAAAAACCAAAACTGGTAAAAGGGGCCGCCAAGTTCCGAATGGTTCGGCCCTTCAAAGGAGTGATATCAACACACCAAAACATTCGCCACGTTAATCGTACTGCTTAATAATTCGAAAGTTAAATGAAAACTAGAATATTACTACTTTCGGTAGCAATGTTCAAGTTTTCATTTAACGTCCAAAGTATTATTCGGTGTGATTAAGTTGGCGAATGTTTTGGTGAGTTGTTATCACTCCTTTGAAGGGCCGAACCATTCGGAACTTGGCGGCCCCTTTTACCAGTTTTGGTTTTTGATATATCAGTCCTTTTTTTTTTAAATTGTGTATTAGACTCAACTCCACTACCGTGCACGTGTGTAATACAGTGGCACGTCAACAAGAAATTGGTTTTCAACAATTTGCTACTAACTTTTGCCTATAGGCCGAACCATTCTTAACTTAATCACCCCTTTATAGGTTTTTGGTTTGGTTTTAATTTTGTTGTAATTTGTTTTATTTAGTTAGTTTTGGTGTGTTGATATCACTCCTTTGACGGGCCGAACCACTCTCAACTTGGTGGCCTCTTTACCAGTTTTTGGCTTTGTTTATTTACTTTGTTTTTACAGTTGGTTTATTTTTCGTGAATTGGACGTGAATACAATTTCTTTGCAACGTTGTTTAGATTTATCGTGATACACTAGTGTGTGTCTAGGCACGCACGTCAGTATACACGTTCTCATTGTCCGAACTTTGGCCGTCCAATGAGAGACGATGCCGACAATACTAACAATGGTTATAACAATATTTTCGTTCTTACGCGCCTTCCCACGCCATCCCCATGATGCCCCTAGGCTCCAAGCCATAAAAGGTACGCAGTTCGTATTGTACTGCACCCATTCGTCCAATTTCATAGCTCGAAGCCTTCCCGTTATCTCGGAATCGATGAATCACCCTATGGGATTTAACATGGGGATGAGCGGACTAGAATTAGCTAGCTAAAGAAGTGATACGTTATTGAGGGTCAGATTTTGCATTGAAAGCAGCTTAGCTGGCATTCCTACACGAGTTAATTTTTGTCAGGTGGGGCATTGCTCTCGATTTCAACACAATGTAAGCTTATTTTTCCCCAAGTACCTGAAATGTGCCCAACTATGCTTCAAGATATAAGACACTGACGCTATGGCGTCGCGCTACAATGGTTTACAACCTCGACAACTGAATTGATGTGATGTTTGTTGCCTAACTTGGCGCAACACACTAGCGTGTCTAGATTAAGCAGAGTTATATTCAGATGTGGCTTAGTTGTTTACATTCTAGTGTCTTCACAAATTGTACTATGAGTAGCATGCATTGGTGTATCATGTACAGCTTGTTAGTGTGTCTTTGGAGGCATTTTGTGCTTTGTTGTGCTCTGTACAGGGTAGAATAAGTTAAATGTTGAGTAGGTTAGAGTGAGCGTGTTGCGTCCAGGCTAGTAAGCTCAATAAAGATAATGTAATGTAATGCTTGTTAGTGTATGGTTTCCCGTTGTTGTGCTTTCATGCTCAGTGTTCTCCTGTGTGAATGATGCTGCTTACGAATTGTCCGCCGTGTGGCCAAACACGTGATTTTTTTCGTCAGTCGGCCTTGCCTCTGAGTAGTGAGACATCTTCCTTTCTTTAGGGTCTGCTGCTTGACAAAAGGAGTTTGCGTGGAACAATTATGGCATGAGTCATATTTTTCACACGGAATAGTTTTTAACGTGCTTTATCCATTAAAGAAATTAACGACCAAAATTGGTTATGACACAGGTACTCGTCGCCTTGTTACTCGCACGCCGCGTGGATACAGAGTACTATACATATACTGAAAGAGGTGACACCGGAAGTCATAATGTAGATTTCCATACCTGTATTGAGCGTTATTAAATTTTACGCTTACGCGCTATTATCATCACTGGAACTCGCGCTGAACGTCTTTATTGATAACTTGTCTCACGTTCGAGGTCATTATTTGCACCACTACATTTGTCAAGAGCGATCTGAGAAGCAGTTAGCATCGAGGTAAAAGCCCCGGCCATTACCGGAAGTTGACTGGGGTAGCAAAACCTGAAAAGCTGGTTAAATCGCTCTGGGCAACCTTGTGGTACAAATAATGACTTAGAACGTGAAACAAGTTCTAAGTCAGTAAGTCAATAAGTCAATAAAGACGTTCAGCGCGAGTTCCAGTGATGATAACAGTGATTATAAAAAAAAAAAAAAAAAACTGATTGCTCTATGATAACACTTCGGTCTGGTTTCACCCCTTTCATTATATGTTTTGTACCACAGCCACCTGCAGTAAAGGCCGGATCAGATCAAGACAAATCAGCCGCGTAAAATCAACCATTGACATATATAGAACGAAGTGCTAGGTGCTGCCATCTCTACACCAAACGGCGAAATTTCAAACTAGCCGACGAGGGTTCCAAATTCTGCCAACCGATGACGCCACTTGGCAAACTTGTCGCGTCATTATTTGTTGGGCTTTCTAGCGGAGCATTGTGGAAAGCAAAGCTGATCCGGCCTTTACTATAGGTGGCTGTGATTGTACTCTGTGTCCATGCGGCACATGAGCGACAAGACGACGGGTACCCGTGGGTTGTACCACTCCTGGTCAAATAATTGTCAGTGTTGTAGAAGTGTGTGCGTCACCGAAGTGTTCTAAAAATATTTCCCTAAATTTATGATTCCAGGTTCAAGCCCATAGTACGATGATGAAGAGCAGGGGCATTACGTCATTTCCTGTGCTTATATTGTCAGCACTGCTACCAGCATTAGTGACTTGTCAGTTGTTTCAGGTTCTGGAGAGTGATCCTAAACTGTATGCTTTTACCAATACATTATCACAGTATTTCAACGCTCCTACCGATCTGGTCTTTGTGCTCGATGAATCTGGCAGTGTAGGAATTCAAAACTTTCCAACCGAAACCTACTTCACAGGTAAGCTGTCGGAATAAGGAGTTCTAAACATACATATATAGGCTTTTAACTTTAAATTTATTTCTCAGTTCGCTCACAGGGGGCATTGCATGACTGAAGATTGTGACGTCATAAGTCATAATACTGTAATGAAACATGTATCGTAAAGATAAACAACAAATATCAACAAGTATTAACAGTTACTCAAAAGGTGTTAACAGCTATGAGAAGCGGCGTTGAATGTGAAATGTTTTGCTTTAAATACAATTGGCAAGCATCTGGATTTCTGGTCATGGCAGTGATGCCTACCCCCTCCCCCCCGGGGCTAGGGGCGAATTACCCCAGGTGGGGAGGGGGGGGGGGGGGTTAGTTAAAAAATGGTACTCCCATATTTCCGACTTGGACTAGTGGTTGATGGTTTTCGTCGTCGTTTCCATCTTCCGCATGACATTGTGCGTCAATTGGGCGATAAGTCTGTCCTCCTGTCCGGTGTTTTTCAATTTTTGCAGGAGGTACAGATCTATGACAAGATTTAGGTTAGGGGTTTGAATAATATCTCTGTAATGTGTGGTGCAGTGGCAACCCGGACCACTGCACTGTGACTGAGGTT
>JAHWFP010227903.1:53680-74814 GCA_023313725.1 Lithobius niger
CTGATGGCTTACATGTCTTTTTCTAATATCTGTTCCTTTAGGGCTTTAAGTTTTTTAATGCTTACATCCGTATTTTATACGCTTAAGCGTTTTTTAATACTAATAAATTTTCTAATTCATAATTTTTACGTTTGCCATTGCCCAATTAGCCGTTACACCAGCCAAATGGACATGGTTTGGCTTATTGCATGCCCATGTTTCACAAAAGACCAAACCTTTGCAATAAAAGATAAAGATATTCTGTCTCTTAGTGAACCACTTATTTGCAAAAACAGTGCATTCTGACAATTAAGTACTGAAACGATAAGCGTGTAACACTTCAGCATGTTATAATCTATTGTTGGATGACAATACAAACAATGGTTACAATAATAATTTTGCACTTACGAGCCACTTCAGGGCCACGTGCTTCTAGCTGCAACCCCCATTTTAGAAAAAGGTACTTCCCCATATGACGCTTTACCTGTCTGCCGAAATTTAGATTTGGCAACTTTTCCTAATGAGCTGTAGAGGTGTCTTTATACCCTATGAGAATTAACATGGGAGCCTGGTGATTAGCTAGTTACTAGTTACTAGTATCACTCAACGTTATTGAGGGTACATTTTCTCCATAAAGAACACGTTCCTACATTTTCGTGTTGAGGTTTTCTTTGTTACTGGACCCAAGACACCTGATTCAAACGATGCGCAAAGATTTCTACCGCATGGGAATTTACACCAGTATGCTGAAATCACGTATAAGTTGATTTCAGTTAAAAGACAGTCTGCTAGTAAGCCGCCATCTGACAACAATTACACTTTAACAATTACGCTCTAACAATTAAGCTCCAACAACAATAAAACGTCTAGATATTATTAGCCAGCGAAAAAGAATTGTTTAAATGATGCATAATCCGCGGGTATAAACAGTTGGACGATTAAAATTAAAGGATTAGACGGTGCATAAACTTCTGGCATAAACCGCTGGGAGATTAAAATTAAAGGATTAGTGAAACTGTTAAATATTCACAACGCAGAAAAATAATTGTTTAAACGGTACTTGAGCGATACTTGAGTGAGCGAAGCAAACGAAAATCAACGTGTATTAGCCAGTGTGCACAGAAATACACATACGGGATACACGCCTTCGGTGACAAACACATGAGACAGCAAACCCTCCCATGTTGCAGACGGTGCATCCAACACCACCCGTGCACTCAAGCTCATATTGTTTTTTTTTTTTTTTTTATGAAACAACCAGCGTAGCTTGGCTGGCAATTCTAGTTACTAGATAATATAGTGGACTGATTTCTTACCTCATTTTAACTTCACGGGAATGGTCTGTGTAACGATAATGTCCACCATTTGTTAATGACATTTACATTAATAATCCTAGCAAAGCGCAACTGCGTGCCCGCCATTTAGAAACTGCATTCGTAAGCTGTGGTGACAGCGTTCAGTTTTCCTGTGAGTCTAGGAAAGTGTTGAAGATGAACATCTAGGAAAGTGTTTTAAACTGCGCG
Organism: Lithobius niger; assembly: GCA_023313725.1. Lineage (NCBI taxonomy): Eukaryota > Metazoa > Arthropoda > Chilopoda > Lithobiomorpha > Lithobiidae > Lithobius > Lithobius niger. Next base: position 55,183 of record JAHWFP010227903.1, read on the forward strand.
CAAAATACAGGGTGGTCCATAAAAAAACTCAACAGCAAATTAGGATGGTCCATAAAAAACGCAATAGCAACATTTTTCCAAGTCCAAACTTTTTTGTTAGCACCCTCCAGAACCGTAAAGGGTCAGATGATGTCTAATAGAAAGCATAGTTTTGAAAGCCCCTTTACGGTTTCGGAGGGTGTTAACATAAAAGTTTGGACTTAGGGCGGGTTTACGCAATAACTCGTTTTTGCATTCTCGCAGCGAGAATTTAATCACAATGGCAAAGTTGTCGTTGCCATGGTAACAACACTATCTGGATTAGCTAAATCCGATATCGTTTGAGTAAATATTTGCAGTCTTATAATCCGTGCCAATAATATAAAGAATTCCCCATGACGAAACAATTTTCCCAAACGCTTCTGAACTCGCGTTATTTGCTGTTTTCGTTGCGAGGCGGCAGACGTAAAACCGCCGCCGTGTTGGAATTTGAGTTGATTTCTAGCTTCTAGCTTCGAGAATGCAAAAGCGAGTGGTTGCATAAACGTGCCCTTATAAAAATTTTGCTGTTGCGTTTTTTTATGGACCACCCTGTATACTTATAGTTCTGGCTTTTTTGGGCCAAAAATCCCTATTTCCATTAAAAAAAACTGAAAAATAACGACATTATCCGTATATGTGATTAGGTTTTAATCTGCGGAAAAGACGCTTGATGATTGCTGCATAATTTCTTCATTCTTTTCTGTAGTGATTATAGTGATGACAAAATAATTTTTTTCTTTTGGTTTCCATCATTTCAGAGTTGATCACTCGTATGTTCACTGTATCCCCTGAATTGACGCGAGTTGCTGTGCTTACATTTTCCACGGACAATTACATCCATTTTAATTACTTGTCCGGTAATGGCGACATGTGCAATTTCATGCGTGATCTCAAGACCGTCAAGTACAGAGGAGGTTTTACACACACAAAAGAAGCCGTTCAAGGAGCTGCTCACTTAATGGACCAAGGACGCTCTGGAAGTCACAAGTAAAATATGTTCCAAAATGATTTTATCATTAGGCTATTATAATTTTGATTGATTGTGACCTGAACTTTAACCTTGGAAAATGAAGCCAACTTCCAAGTTTTGCTTCGAAATATAAGGTACTGTTTGTCTCGTTGAATGCTTAGTGCTTTTTAGTGTTCTTTTATTATCCCTGTACGCATTTTTTTTACCTACGTAATGAACTACTGCAGCTAAAAACGGCCATTTTTACTACTAATGGCATCTGAAGATCTTTGACTTTTATAAGTTTTGATCTCTTTACAATTCTCTATAAAGTTTTATTCTCCATCATCTCGAGGGCCGCATCCAAACCGTGCATCCTCATCTTATTAAATCTATGGCTATTATCGAATAAAAAAGAAAACAGAAAATTACTAAATGGTCCCTTAAAGGAAATATTCGATAGAGCTCTGAAGAGCTTCTTATAAACAATAATTTTATTGTCAATTTGCACGAAATTCGTAGATATTTATAAATATATAACATCAATAGACTTACATATTATTTACATGTAAAATTCCAAGAAGTTCACAGGTTCAGTCAATTAGCTCAAAAGGTATTAAAAAATGTAAAAACATAAAAAAATTTATTGGTCCGTTACAACCATTTTATTCTGATGTTTTACTTTATTTATTGTTAAATATCTTAATTTATTTGGTAGCTTGTTAAAAGAAGTGGGTACTGACGAAATTTAAGCCTCTCTTCCCATATGAATTTGTATATTTTGGTTCTTTTAACCAGTTCTGGTTATTTCTTGTTGGTCTTTCAAATTTCCACTCGCTATTAAAATAATTCTGAAATTATTAATAAATAATTGTACAGCGAAGAAATTGTATCGGAGAGCAAAGGGAGCACTACCTCCACTTATTTGCAGTCCGAAATTACAATGACCCAGAATATTATTTAGGAAAAAAATACAGTAATGCAGTAATATGCTGGTGAACATAACCTAAGTCTTGCGTAACATTTTTTTTCAACACTTCATAAACCTGGAACGATTTACACCCATAACAGCCTTTTTAAATCCATGCAGGGAACCCGCCGAGACCGCCTCTGACAGGAGAGAGTTCCAAACTGGAACAACGCGATTTTCAAAATAGTACTTATAAGCTCTAGAGTTCTGTAGAATTCTAAAGAGCTCTTTAGAATTCTATAGAAAGTATACAGAAAGAATTATATACAGTTTCTAAAGAATTTCTGTAAAGTTTCTATGCTTTCTAGGAAAAAATCTATCCTGTACAATTTGAATTCGGCTGTCCGTTTTTTTCACTATGGAAAACACATAAACCTATTACAGTATTTAAACTAATTTCGATAGGAGTAATCTTTGACAAACCACATATGTACATGATTTTATCATGAAAACACTTAGGGAAGGAGGGAGCTACACTTGTACATCATAAGTGTGCTCTAGAATTTCTAAAGTTGCTGTGCAGAATTTCTAAAGTGCTCTGTAGAACTTCTAAACCGATATCTAAACAATTTCTGAAGAGACTATAGAATTTCTAAAGAGACTGTATAGAACATCTAAAGGTACTTCTATAGAACTTCTAAAGAGAATTCTGTAGAGTTTCTAAAAAAAACTCCCATGGAAATTCATAAAAGAATTCTATAGAATTTTTAAAGCGACTCTACAGAACTTCAAAACAGTTTCTAAAGAGTCGGTATAAAATACCCGAAATGGTTTCTATAGAATTTCTAAAAAGAATTCTGTTGAAATTCTAAACAGACTTTTGTAGAATTTCTAAAGAGATTGCACTGAACTTCCAAAGAGACTTTTATAGAATTTCTAAAAACAATTCTGTAAAATTCCAAAAGCAACTCTGTAGAAATTCTATAATCCCTTTAGGAATTTTATTGCTTCCTTTTAGAAATTCTTTATAGGCACTTTAGACATTCTATAGTCTGTTTTGAAATTCTATTTAGTCCTTTTAGAAATTCTAGAGGTTCTTTAGTTATAGTCTCTTTAGAAATTCTAGTCTCTTTAAAAAGAGCCTATAGAATTTACAGAGACTATAGAATTTCCACAGAGACTTTACAGAACTTCCAAAGAGACTATAAAATATCTAAAGAGACTCTGTAGAAATCTGAAGAGATGCTATTGAATTTATGGAGAAGCTCTAGAATTTCTAAAGAGACTATAGAATTTCTAAAAAAGATTCTGTAGAATTTCTAAAGAGACTAGAATTTCTAAAAAAAATTCTGTAGAATTTCTAAAAAGATTCTGTAGAATTTCTAAAGAGACTGTATAGAAATGCTAAAGAGACTATAGAATTTTTGAAGGAAATTCAGTTTATAAAAGTATTATGTACAATTTCTGAATAAATTCAGGATTCTCATATTTGGAGCAAGTTTTGTCCGCTGTTTGTTGCAGTATGTTATTTGCCATAAATATTATCAAGAAACAATTTTAACTCCAAAGTTTTACCAAATTTAGAAATTTGTATTCAGGACATATTCATAATTTTTTAAAAACAAAAACGAATAACCGGCCAGTTCTATATAATCACACAGGTTTTCGACTGACTTAGCAGTTTCTTTGATACTGTGATGCATTCTAGAAATTCTATAGTGTCTTCAGAAACTCTTTAGAAACTCGGTAACACAATTCTATGACAGTTAGGTTTATGCTGAATTGCAGCGCAATTAATTAAAGTTAACAAAAGAATTTAAACAGTCAAATGGCAATAATTATATTAAATACGACGGACCATTATTTAGAACCCTATAGTTCATTCCAAATTTAAAAAGTGATACCAGTTAATTTTAAACCCATAAGGGAAAAGGTGATGGAATATCTTGGTATATAAGATGACGGGCAGCTGTTACTATCAGAAGTACAGAGGCATAGAATATAAAGTTAACTACATCTTACTTCATCCTGTTCTACACGGCTTGCTACGCAGGCCCTTGCACGAGTTGCAGCTCCTAATGCCTCTGATAATGGTGTTCCTTCTTGCTGCTTCGAAGGCAAAACCAATATCAGAGGTATTAGTAGCCGAGGGAAGGAGTAAGATTCTATATCTAGTTAGCCTTCTAATCTATAGAGCAGTGACACGACGTAGTATTATTGTATATAACTCTATGCTGGAGCCTTAATGGGTTAGCTGCAAGGGGCACTTCAGAGAGTAACATTAGGGCGTCATACTGAAGCCGATGCTGTGAAGAGTGATTTCTTAGACGTAAAACGCGCGATTTTTAAGCCTAAGAAATCCGCTCTTCCGTTGTTTTTCCCTCCATTTTTATGTAGTGCACCTTGTGGTTAGGCCCTCCAAAACACATATGGTGCCAATCTAGTGCCAATATGGCGGCAAATGTCACTGATCTATAGTAGTAGTCTTACAGTGTCCACTTATTTTTTACACTATGGCCAAACATAAACATGTTACAGTATTCAAACTAATTTTGATAGGAATAGGCTAATCTTTGACAAACTACTGCATGATTTTATGTTGAAAACACTTCGGGATGGAGGGAGGGTGCTACACTACATAAGTGCGCTATGCCTGTTTAATATTAGAATTTCTGAAGTACTCTATAGAAATAATTTCTAAAGTGACTCCATCGAATTTCAAAAGAGACTATAAAGAACTTTTAAAAAGATTCTACTGAACTTCCAAAAAGGATTATACAGAATTTATAAATAGGATTTTGTATAATTTCTGAATTCTCTCTATGGAACATCTGACTAGAATTTCTAAAGTGACTGTATAAAGCCTCCAAAGAAGATTCTATCTGTAAAATGAATTATTTTGATTTTCTACAGATACGTATAGCATTTTTAAAGAGATTCTATGTAAAGATACTTTTGTAGCACTTCTAATCTGACTTCTATAGAATTTCTAGAGACTGTATGGAACCTCCAAAGAGGCTTCTATAGACTTTCTAAAAATAATTCTACATAACTTCTAAAGAGAATTCTATAGAACTCTATAGAATTTCTAAAAAGACTACCATGGAAATTCGCAAAAGAATTCTATAGAATTTCTAAAGCGACTCTAAAGAACTTCAAAACAGTTTCAAAAGAGGACGTATAAAATATTCAAAAAGGCTTCTGTAGAATTTTTAAAAGAATTTTGTAGAATTTTGTAAAAATTCTGTAGAATTTTTAAAGAGGCTGCATTGAACTTCCAAGTTGGCTTCTATAGAATTTTTAAAAACAATTTGTAGAATTTCTAAAGAGATGGTAGAATTCGTAAAGCAACTCTATACAATTTATAGAGACCGTATAATTTCCAAAGAGACTCTGTCGAATATCTAAAGATATTCTGGAGATTTTCTGGAGAATCTACAGAATTTCTAAATAGACTAGAATTTCTAAAGGGACTCTATAGAATTTATAAATAAACCATAGAATTTCTGACGTTAATACAAATGTTATGTTCAGTTTCTAAAAAAAATTCAGGATTCTCATAGAATATTCAGTTTTGGAGCAAGCTATTCATTAATAATATTTATGACATTTTACATAACAATGTTAACTCCAAAGTTTTACCAAATGTAGAAATTTGTATTAATTAAATATTCACAAACTTTTTTTAAAAACAAAAATGAACAACCGGCCACTTCTATACAATCACACAGGTTTCACTATTTACTTAGCACTTTCTTTGATAACATGATGCATTCTAAAAATTTTATTATGAAACTCAGTAACGCAATTCTGTGGCAGTTAAACCGTGTGCCACGGCTGTTTGCCGTGACGCGGATGTCACGTGAATGGGCTAGTCCACTCAGACGGCCAAAGATTCTCTTTTCGCGTTCGTCAGTGACTAAAACTCACGATGACGTCACGGAAAACAGCCGTGGCTTGTGGTAGAGCTTTATGATGGATTGCAGCACAATTAAAATTAACAAACAAATTTAAGCAGTCAATTGGCATTAATTATGTTCAATACGATTATTCAGAACTCTACAGTTCATTCTAAATTAAAAAAAGTGACACAATGCAATTTTAAACCCATAATGGAAAATGTGACGGATTATCTTGGTATATACGATGACGGAACCAGTTCTATCAGTAAGCACAGAGGAATAGGGTTAGTGTAATTAGTAGCATAGATGTTCCAGCTCATTGACGATGATAGCAGTAAAAGCATCCATTAAGCCACACAAAAATTCTATAGAAGTTCATTAGAATTTGTCTACAGTTTTCTTTAGAAATTCTGTAGCTGTATCTTTAAATATTTATAGAGGTTTCTTTAGATATTTTTTAGAAATTCTATAGAGGTTTCTTTAGATATTCTATTCAAATAGTTCTTCAGACATTCTATAGAAATTATGTACAGGGCTTTTTAGAAATTCTTTAGAAAAATGGGCCAATTCCTGACAAAAATTCTATTGAGAATTCTATTGAGATTTTAATAGAGTTTCTAAAGGGTTTCTAAAGTACTGTTTTCTTTAAAAATTCTATAGAATTTTTTTCTTACGGTGTGTTCCAGACTTTCCACTGTGTCTTACGAGACTCAGGGGTGCATAAAATTCTTACAGGACAAAATTTCCCACAAAATTTTCCTACAGATTTTTCAAATTTCCACAGCCTTTCACTATGTAGGCAAGCCATTTTTCAGTGAATTTCCTCAGTTTGCTGAAATTTCCCGCGAACCTCGTTCTAGCGTTCTGGCATATTCTGCACCCCTGACGAGACTCATTTGCATAAGCTTACTAATTCGTTTCGACAGATCTTTTCTATCAATTTACGCAATGGATCGAAACGTACATATTTCTTAAGCATCACTATGCACTATAAAAAAAAAAGGGTGAGTTTTGCGCTCTAGGGGGTGTTGTCAGGTTGTCACTACCACACACTCCAAGAAAGAAGTTTTGAAGCACCTTACCCACTGAAACGGTGTTAAAAAAGTTATGGTGTTTTCGAGTAACCAGGGGTGCTTGTAAACTCCTTTTTTGGATGGTGCTTTAGCAACAGTGTGAAAAGACCCCCAAAGAGCTCAAAACAAATGTTATTTTCAAAACAAATAACTTTTAAATTACCTTAAATTTCCTACTTAGTAAATAACGAAATGTAAGGTAAAAAATGTAAAATTTAGGAAATCTTGAGATTTTTATTAGCAAGAATTTATAGGGTTTGGGAGGAGAATTTGTAACTCTAAAAAGTCCCTATTGAAACACGTTAGATCGGTCCCCATTAGTTCAGTCCGAGTTTTCAGAGGGCGCCACATGTTCCATCTGATAATTTTTGCTCATTTTCAGCCCAAATCTAAAGTAAACTAAATTACAAATAAGCTAGGCTAAATTATAATTAAAATCAAGCTAGTTTCGTTTAGGTTAGTTTAATTTTAGGCTAAAAACTGAGTAGAAATACCCACATAAAACACATGGCGCCCTCTATAAACTAAGACTGAACTAATACGACTGTATCCAAGACGTTTCAGTATCGGTCTCCATCACAAATTCTTCTCCCCAGCCCTATAAATTCTTGTTATTAGGAACGCTAAAACCTGAGTGACCCGTGGGTACATTACTGGTGCGAAAAAAGGTTCCAGGATAGTTTTATAAAAAAATATACACAAATTGCTGTTAATTGTATGTATAGGAATAAAGGACACTCAATAGGAATGAAATATAATTCCATAATAAAGTCTTGCTGAAGCTTAGCTATTCTTAGTATATGATTTTTCACTGATGTGTTGCATTGTGTTTTTTTTTACTGATGTGCAATTACGTGCGTAAGGTTTTTCAGACTGGGTTAACGACATAATGGATGAAAGATGACAGCACAATAGGATTGTAAGATTTTTGTTAGACATCACTCACTTTTAAACATTGTCTGCAGATTCTACTACATTTCTTACGAAGCAGAATTTATCCTACCAAGATAGCGAGCTTTTGTTGAATATCTAGTCACTATACCAGCATTTACTTTATTTCGTTACAGAGTTATGGTCGTCCTTTCAGATGGCCAGAGCAACGCAGGCCATGATCCTATCCCAGTAGCACAAGCCCTGAAGGCCCGTGGTTATATCATATTTTCCGTAGGCGTGGCAGGTGCTGTTGAAGCCGAGATGTTAGGTGTTGCATCTTCCGCTGACCATTTGTACATGGTGAAGGACTTCCAGATTATCAAAGACCTTAATGATAATCTGCGAGCAGGTAAGAAATGTTTTGTTTATGAGAACGGCTGTAATCATACGGAATACTTTTACGCAATGCTTTCATTATCACTGGTTGTAAGCAAACTTGTTTTTTGTAGTTTGAGATCTAAATACCATTTTAACTTTAAACCTGTATTTTTCTGGCCCAGCCTGGACAACGGTTGTTAAGTCTTATTTCCAGCATAGTCTCACTTCACAAATTTCTAGCTTTGCATTTGGTTATTTGAGCGATCATGGTTTTGAGCTTCAACATGACGTGTTCAAGCTGTGAGTTATCAAACCTTTGGGGGATCAAAACTGAAGCTGGCATATCAAAGCTTTTGGGGAGCAAAATTGAAGCTGGGTTATCAAGCCTTGGGTGTCACATTCTGAGCTGTGAGTTATCATAGGTATTCACTTTCACTAATCCCGTTCTAGCTTGGATAATCAAAGCTTTGGGCGATCAAAATTCGAGTGTCACTCAGACTTATCAAGCACCAGCTTTTGGTGATCAAAGGTCAAGTTCACCGTGACAAAGTTCAAGCTTTGAGTTGTCAATACATTGGGTAATCAAAGTTCGAGCTTCCAGTCATCATTTTGATGTTACTTCCCCTCTTTTACATTGAGCTGTAACAGTTTTTTTTTAACCTTATTCTTCAGAACTTGAAAACAAACTGTAGGGGAAAAACATGTGCTAATCTGCTAATCTTAGTTTTTGAAAATTCGTACCTTGCAGTTATTTTCATGCTGTTTACGTTTTATTAGATATTGTCAACAAGCTCTTCGTCCCGGTTTCCGATAGGAGTTTGTGTGGCAGTTGTGACACGAATGCAGGATGTTACTGCGGAGCTGATGGCTTATACCAGTGTGCTTGTCATACTGGTTACAATGGAACTGGTGTCGCTGGAAAGTGCAGCAGTAAGTGACAAAATCGTTTTACTGTAAATAGTTTTAATACACCTGCTTTTGTAAATTGCAAAATTTATAAAAATCACAATTTACAAAATCAGTCATGTTATTGCACGATTTGGGTGCTTTCCTGTCTGTTTCGTTTGGTTTCATTCTTCACATTGTATTAACGTTTACTTATTTATTTATTTATTATTTATTATTTATCTTGTATTCTTTATCTACCCAAAACCAAAATTGGTGTAAAAAGCTGCCAAGTTTCCAAAAAGGATCGGCCTTGGAAGGTAGTGATATCATTCAACCAGGGAAAGGCCACCAAGGTTAATCCTATTAGCGAAGTTGATCGCACCAACTAATAGTTCGAAAGTTAAATGAAAACAGAAGATTGCTACTCTGTGTAGCAATCTTCAAGTTTTCAATTAACGTCCAAAGTATTATTCGGTGCGATCAACTTGGCTAATAGGATTAACCTTGGCGGCGTTTCCCTGGTTGAATGATATCACTACCTTCCAAGGCCAATCCTTTCTGCAGTTTTGGTTTTGGGTGGATATCCCAACTTTCATAGGACTCTGAACGTGCAAAAGGTTACACCGTCTTATCTGCATCTATACCTTTTTTCTGGCAGAATTTTATATCTATAAATTTTCACATTGATAATTTTCAAATTTACCATTGCCAATTAACCGTTAGATTAGCCAAATTGACACGGCTTAGTTTATTGTACGACCATTCTTCACATGCTTAAGTTTCTTCAATCCCATTTTTACAGACACTGGCTAACAATCGCTGATAACCAGGTATATTCTGTCTGGGAATGTTCCCTCGTTTTATTGTTTACAATTCTTGTGCACAACCATATGAATTTACAAGACCGGGCATAATAACTAGATGAAAATTCATTGGCAATCGACAAAACTAAATAGCAGTAAATACTAGTAATAAACTAAAAAAGTTAAACATAATGCTGCGATTTTTTCATGTATTATTTTTGCTCACATGTCATTAGCAATTCACCAATGTTCGTCCATTGTGTTTCTTTGTTTATGAATTGATGTGGTAAATGTAATTTAATATTTAACAGCTATTACCATCCATATCTATATCCATTTAATAAAAAACTTTAGTGCATTAATGCAAAATATGCTAAAGTGTTGAGAGCAGGACATAAGGCTGAATTAAAAAAAAAAAAGAAATAAACAAAAAACTCCTAAAATAAACAAGAAACAAGAAAAAAATCTATACAACGTAGTACTAACACAAAGTTATCCTACGAAGTACAATCATACACAAGCTACCCTAATGATCGTAGTCCATTAGATCATTAGGAACTACGCTTCGTTTGATATTTGAAGCCCAGTCGACTCAGGTTTGAAGCTGGCACAGCCATTTTTTGGTTATTTGGTCAGAAAGTGAATTATTCTGGCGTCGCCACTGGCAATGTGACAATCAAAATTGTATCAGTGTAGCAACTTTTTAAGCTGTAGATATTCGACTACTTAAGACTTGGTATCTGGATTGTTTATTTTATACTATCTGGAATATACAAAGCTCCACAGCAACGAAGAGTACAAACTATGATTCAATTTACTTTTATCTTTTGATAGGTCGCTTGAAGTTGGCGACAAATTCTCCGCCTTGGACTTGGCAACAAATTTCCCATATTGTTGGACTTGGCAACAAATTTCCACCTATTGTTGGACTTGCGAACAAATTTCCCGTATTGTTGGGCTTGGCAACAAATTTCCCGTATTGTTGGGCTTGGCGACAAATTTCCCTCTTGCACATGATAGCAAATTTTCCCCTTGGACTTGACAATAAAATTCCCCCTGTTGGACTTGGCCAAAAATTCCCCTTCTTGAACTTGGCAATAAATTCCCACTCTTGGCTCTGGCAACAAACTACTCCTCTTGGATTTAGTGACAAATTCCCCCTCTTGGGCTTGACAACAAATCCCCCCTCTTGGACTGGACAACAGATTTCCCTTCTTGGACTTGGCCAAAAATTCCCCTCTTGGACTTGGTGACAAATTCCCCCTCTTGAACTTGACAACGAATCCCCCTCTTGGACTTGACAACACATCCCCTCTCTTGAACTTGGTAACAACTTTCCGTCTTGGACTTGGCAGGAAATTCCCCCTCCTGGATTGGCTACAAATTCCTCCTCTTGGACTTGGCGATAAAATTCCCACTTTGGAGTTGATGACAAATTCCCCCTCATGGACTGGCGATAAATTCTCCCTCTTGGACTTTGGGACAAACTAAGCCAGTATATTGAAAATAAAAATCGTTTGGTGCCAAGTCTCCTCAGGTCTATACGCGAACCAGTTTGCCAACATACCTATCTTGACATGAAAATCAATGCTTTTAGAATTACCTGGGTAAGATGGCTATCGGGTGCATATTTAGCAGAACTCGTCGAGTGAGTTTCTGTTCCTGTCATACGTTGGGTCAGATCCTTAATACAGTTTGTCACTCCTTGTTCTTAGGGAAGTCTTTATGTTCTTCTGGTACTAAGCAACACCCAGCGGTCAAACAAACAACCATTTTTATGTGCCAAGTAGTAGTAGTAAGTAAGAAGTTTATTACGACGGCTCGAAGTTCATGGTGAACTTGTGTGTGCCGTATAAGGCAGGTACAGTATAATGATAACAATAATATGGAGGTAAATATAGAACACGAAACTGGTACGGATATAGGCCCCATAATGTGCAATTTTTGATTTCAATTGCTCTTGAGGGTCGCAGTCCTGGCCAAAGTCCTCACGACAAGAATAGCGCGTGGACAAAAGGGATGGAAAGATTTCCAACTCAAGGAACTTCCCATCTCTAGCCTCCGGAGGCCATTGGGCCCGAGTGTTTCGCACCTAAGTCAGCTATTCTGCTGCATATCACGAGTGCATATTACAGCTGTACCGCATGCATCAACCCCAAAAATTTGTGTTATTGCCAGACATTTATTTTAACTGATTTTAAGGCTTTGTTTTTTTTTAAAGCAGCTATACGTCCTGTTCTCTACGGTTTTTCATTTACTCCATTAAATATAAGGTGGTGTGTAAAGAAGATGAGTATTTAAGAGGCTTTGAGATGATGTTCCATCACGAGACAAATTGCAGCTCTGAAGTTAACCAATTTTTGTATTATAAAATGCGCACACCTCAAAAGAAATCTTAAATGTGCCCATTTCTGTGTGATGAAATTTGTTGACGAGTAAATTTAGGCTTGATCGAGTTTAGGTTGTGGTTGATTTGTTATGTTTACTGTATTGGTTATTAGTTAAACATGTACACACAGGTTGAAACAGGATCTTGAACTCTTTCTTCTTCTTCTTCTCTTGCGTTTACTTAAACATGACATCCTCTGTTGACCTAATTTCTGGTTTTTTTTATTCTATTTTCCAGTGTGTCCTCTCGGTTATTTCACCTCACAAGCTGGGTTGGAAGCCTGTGAGAAATGTCCTGTAAATTCTGTAACTAATTCGATTGGAAGCACTTCTTTGAGTCAGTGTGTTTGCAAGCAAGGTTATCGAGGCAACCCAGCAACATCAACACCGTGCCGATGTAAGTCTGTTTACATTTACCTGAACTTCTTTAAAGGTACACATTGAGCTATATGTCCTTTTGATGGTTTTATGTTCCTGTTTTGCATTCATAATAACTTTTGAAAGTTTCTCAGGCGTACAGTACAAGTAAATCTTGTGATTTTGTTTTCTTCAGCCATTGAGTGTCCAACGCTTTCATCTCCTTTTTCTGGACGACTTCATCCTCCCACTTGTGATAATACTGTTGGCGCAAAGTGCTCCTTTTATTGTCACGAACACTACTGTCCCTACAATGGCAGCATCCCGGAGTGCTATAAATTGAGCAAAATTCCACAACCCGATAGAATTTGCCAACCAACTGGTGTTTGGAGTGGACAGGAATTCGCTTGTGAGAGTAAGTGAATGTACATTGAGTAGCTCCTTGTGAAAGAATGTGAATGTACTCTAAATAGCTCGTAGAATAACTGAATGCACATTGAGTAGTTCCAATAAATTTTGATGCTTAGCATGTGATTGTGTATGAGGTTGGTATGTCGGCAGCTGTAAAGTAAATGACGTTGTTTACACATATATAACGTTGCCGCTTTCTCCACCGGTACACAAAAAAAGATGGCGACCAATACACTCCAGTACACAAAACGTATCATTTTTTGTACAACTATAAAACATTTTTCAAGTGTTTCTGAGTCAAAATACAAATTTGAAACACATTTTCCATTGTGTATTCATTTTTTTAGTATGATGTTTGCATTGAATATAAAGCATACTATGATAAAGTATGAAGAATTCCACCTACATTCTGATACAGTGAATGTTGATATCATTTTTGTTTTCTTAACGTAGCCTATAAATGTTAATTTCTTTACAAATCCCTGTTCACTGTACACTCTTTTGTAAAGAACTGGAGACCAAGGACTTGCATTATTAACAGTGGCAAAGTACAAACAGCATAATTTTATTTTCTCCATATTCAGCAGGTTTATGAGAATGGAGCGGCATTTGAAAAACTTAGTAAGGCCAACAACTTTTTAGCAGTATTCTTACAATCCAGTCTTTGTTGCACATTTACGTAGCAGAGGTTCTTATTTTTGACCCCGTTAGCCGAGTTTTGTTTTTATTTCAGTATGCACAATTTTTTGATGCTACCGATTTTTTTTATTGGAAATTTACAGTTTTATTTGCTAACATTTGAAAAATCTGTGTCGATTTTCCATTTCTGTGTTTTACACTAAAAAAAACCAAATATAATAATAATAATAATGATGTTAAAAGTTTTACCACCAGAGAAAGGCGGACAGAGAAGAAAGGGTGCATTAATGCGCCACTGATATCAACACTCAAATAATTAAACCAGTAGATTAAAAAGTAAGTAAAGCAACACAATGTTTCATGTCTGGTTACAATCAAAGAAAGTATATAGTTACAGTGGCCGACTAAGCATGTGGTAAAAAGAAGAACTCAGGGCGGTGCAAATGGCTCCTCAAGTTAACTGTGTTGAGTACCCTATGAAAAGCTGCAACAGTAGAAGCCATGGCAACCCTATCAGGAAGATCATTCCACACCGGAACAACACGGACAGAGAAAAAAATATTTTTCACAGTCCCGCGTAAAGGGTGGTCGAACAAGTTTGAGAACGTGGCCTCTAGTCCTAGTAAAGTCCGAAACTTCGAAGAAATATGTACATTACTACGAAACACACAAAAAAAGTTGGGTGAATAAGACTGTTTGGTGTATCATTTTTTAATGCAACAAATGAATAGCTAATCTGCACGATGACTATTGTAGCAAAACCTGTGCGATGTTTTTTGTTGGTGGGGAGGAGGGAAAGCCAGATTGGGTGGGGAAGAGGCTCTGGCGCACGTTGATCGGGATCTTCACAACCTAACTATGCTCTTGAGTGTGTAGGAACCATAAACATCACGGTAGCGTCACTTTAGGAATCAAACTTTTACAAATTAAGTGTTCTGTCTTAGTTAATGTAAGCCTAATTTCTTTTCTAGTGCATTGAGAATCCACGATCAGGGTCCACTCGTGATAAATTACAAATCTTGTGCACTCTCCTACTCCTCGAGAAAACCATAAAAGCTAAGCGGGCAACTGTAAGTTATGAGATCCACTGTAATCCCACTCTAATCACTGCTATACACCTTGAGTTTTTACAAGTCGGTAATGATAGATGCTATACTTTTTCATTGCAATTATGCGTGCAGTGTTTGCTATTTACATTCAAGTTTTGGGGACAGGGACAATGTTCCCTTGCCCCTTGCCCCTCTCCTGCCCTCCCAACTCACCATGTTTTTTTTCTTTTTTCTACTTAAAAACAAAATTAAGGCCTAAGTTAAGGGTCAGTCCATTTTAGGTAGAGGATCTGGGGCAGGATCTAGGGTAGGTGAAGATCCGAAGCATCTACACAGTTTAAGATCTGAAGTGTCTGCACCGCGTTTCCCAACCAGTGAGGCTTGCCTCCCTTGGTAGGTGAGGAGCTACTGCGAGGAAGGCGCGAACCACTGATGGTGCCATGCAATAAAGATCAGTGGTGAACTTTTTGTTTGTGCAATCCAAAATAGGTGCAATTTTTCCATAATCATTAACTTAAAAGCATAGTTTGTAAAAACATGAAAAACGTTTTAAAATTACATTATTATAAGATTTTTCAAGTATTACCAGTAGCCTGTAATCCATTTTATAAATAAAAAGTTACAGTATTCCTCCGATGGGGAGGAATAGCCTACTGTGGAAAAGGTTGGGAACCTCTGGACTGCTCTATCTGCGGTCTTTTCAATGCAGGTTTTCGACAAATTTTTAGACTTTTATTATTTTTAAATTTTTTTTTTAATATATATTTTAGGATATTATTATTTTATGGGTAAGAGGATATGTGACAATCAGCTGAATGTGTCAAATGTATGAAACAGCTAATTAAATGTTCGCTATATGCGTAGTATCAAGAATTTATAAATTAGGGAAGGAGAATTTGTAATTCTAAAAAATCCCTATTGAAACATGTTAGATTCGTTTCTATTAGTTCTGTGCCAGTTTTCAGAGGGCGTCACGTGTTCCTTCCGGTAATTTTTGCTCATTTTTCAGCTCAACTCTAAAGTAAACTAAATCACAATTAAGCTAAACTAAATAATGATTAAATACATGCTAGTTTCGTTTAGTTTAGTCTAGTTTTAAGCTGAAAACTGAGTAGAAATTCCCACATAAAACACATGGCGCCCTCTATAAACTTGGACGGAACTAATAGAAATTGATCTAAGACGTTTCAGCAGGGGTCTCAGTCACAAATTCGGTAGTATTAAGACACTCACACAATATGGTTGATCATGGCAGTGCACTAAAACTGATGAGACTGAGTCTACTGATGACCTGGTAAGCTCCGATTTGTTATTTAAATTAAAGTAAATTAAAAGTAATGTATAGAAGTACACCTCAAGTTAAAAAGCAAACTAAAACACAATACAAAAAAGACAAAGCAGCAGATATACCACAAACTGAAAACAAGCAAGTCTACTCTCCTAAGAACTGATTTAAAGCTATGACATCGTAATTATCTTCCATGGTAGCAGACTACCAAACTTCGCACAAGGATCATCTTAGCTGACCATATTTTCATCCCTGTTGCCCTTTAAACGTGGTAGCAGCATTGCCTGCACAGCCGAAGTCTTCCACTTCACCAGTTTCCTCCAAGTCGTTGTACCATTTCTGCCACTACTATCGTGTATGGTGCGGGGAAGTAGGTTCTTACAAGTTCTTAGACTGTTAGGTGCAATTCTAAATATTTGTGTCTTTGTTTTCCAGAAGTGAAATGTCCACCCTTGGAAAATCCTCCTAATGGACACTACCGTTGTGATATAAGTGACTTCTACTTCCAGTCCCGTTGTCATCTTGAATGCAACCCTGGTTACAAAATTTTGAAAACTGGTCCGAGTTCCTATGCGAGATGTCGCAAAAATGGAACATGGTCAGGCACTGTCGGCGAGTGTGAAGGTAATATAAAAAGTTGCTTTTCTTCGATTGAATTTACTGTTTCTATAGGAGAAACTTAAAATTGGTGCAGGATTTAGTTTAAAGATGTCAAGAACCATGAGAATATTTCCTAATCAATTTCCGAATTAGACTCTAGGAAGCACAATACGAAGCTAAGGCATAATCTTAACATTTGCATAAATGATCGTGCAAAAGACAAATTTTCAAAATGCAGAAATCACCAAGCATTGTTTGCACATAAAGCATGATTTTTCACAATCAAGGACCATGCTAGTAGTCTGCCCGCCAAGTTCAATAATTGTCACACTTCATTGTAACTTCATTGTAAGAAAGTCGTTGTTTAATTCCTGCATTGTTGTTGCATGGCCACTAGCTTTTGGTACTTCAACGCAAACCAGAGCTGAGCGTATTTCACGATGGCGAGGATAAATACTTATGCCGCGAAACAGCTTGAAAATTGTTGGAGATGGCAGCCTTTGTGCCCTGACAAGCAATAGTTGTATTTCAATCACGTGCATTAACTGTATCAATGTCATAAAAGTGCGTGAAGATCGTTGATTTCAGCTGACTACTTACTACTGACTACTTACTACTTATTACTGACTACTGACTACTAATTCCGCTCATATAAAATAAATCATGTGACAGATACGAATGAAATTTGGTATTCAACACTCTTTTAACTCCAATACGTGCCTTTTAAGGTTTGACGTTTGGGGAGGCATTAACTAGAAAGATTGCAATCATTTGTAATGCTATTTTTCGGTGTGTTGGAAAAACGCCACCGGTGATCAAAATAAGCATTACTCGTTATTAGTGTTAATGAGTAACAATGCAAACGTACTGCCAGAAATAATCGACAACACAACATTGTTGATAAAATGCACGTGCTACTTGTTTGTAGTAGGCCGTATGGCCTCGGGCCACTAAGCTCGTAACAAATTTGCAGTCCGCGCTGCTTATTGTTGATGGTTGAATGGAAATAAATCAGCAAACTCTTTAATTTATATGATTGAAATCCTCCCTCCAGCAAAACTTTAAAAAATTAATATCTCCTTTCGTATTCAATATGTTTCGACCAAACTTGGCCAGGTAGTAGATGAATGGGCAGTGGCAAAAATAAGACGCCACTAAAAAAACTACAAAAGAAGGGATATCTAAAACAAAACCCACAAGGGCGAAAGAACCCGCCAAGTTTCAGCCAATCAAAGTAGTGATATCAGAGCCAAAAAGGCTGCCACCAAGTTACTACATTAGTTGTCAAGCTAATCCCACTGACTATTAACTCACATGTTAAATCAAAAACTTGACCATTGCTACCGATAGTAGCAATGGTCAGGTTTTTGATTTAACCTTTGATCTAATACTCGGTGGGATTAGCTTGGCAACTACTGTAGTGACTTGGTGGCAGCCTTTTTGGCTCTGATATCACTACTTTGATTGGCTAAAAATTGGCGGGTTCTTTCACCCTTGTGGGTTTTGTTTTAGATTGGTCCATTTCTTGAAATATTTCCAGTTTGGACAAAAACGTACAGCATACGAAGACACTGCCAAGAACAATAAGTTATACATATTATGCTTCAGTATCTCTACAGAACTAAATTTGCATTTGAATCATAAATGTGTACTACTGAACTACTTTTTTTTTTACCTCTAAAAGATATTTTAAAATCCAGAAATGGTACCCGAAGTTTTGAATTTATTTTAAAACTTTGGGTACCATTTCTGGATTTTAGAATTTAGAAGTTAAATGTGAATTTAATATCTGCGAAACCTGATTTACCTTGATTAGGGTCTAAAATCATCTGCTGTCAAGCCAACAACCGTAATTGTCCCAGGAACCCAGATGCCGTGCATGCGCAGACGAATACTGATGTGTGGGTGCAGTTTCGTGATCGGCTTCCTGGTTGTAAATTTTGATTTTTACGATTCTGGAGTTCGTAGCCCTTAGTTAATGACGTGCCTTGAACTTGACTTAATCTGGACGTGTTAAGGTAGTAGCAAATTGTTGAAAACCAATTTCTTGTTGACGTGCCACTTTAATACACATCTGCACGGTAGTGGAGTTGAGTCTAATACACAATTTTAAAAAAAAGGACTTTTATCATATCAAAAACCAAAACTGGTAAAAGGGGCCGTCAAGTTCCGAATGGTTCGGCCTTTCAAAGGAGTGATATCAAGAGACCAAAACATTCGCCAACTTAATCGCACCGAATAATACTTTGGAAAATGAAAACTTGAACATTGCTACCGAAAGTAGCATTGTTATAGTTTTCATTTAACATTCGAACTATTAAGTGGAGCGATTAACTTGGCGAATGTTGTGGTGTGTTGATATCACTCCTTTGAAGGGCCGAACCATTCGGAACTTGGCGGACCCTTTTTCCTAGTTTTGGTTTTTGATATGATCCTGATTTCTTTTATCAGGATCGTGTTTTTTACTTCTTAGTATTTAGTCCGTTCAGTCATATCTGATAATTTAGCGTAGTATTTGGTTGGAAATAGCCTGGAAGCGTAGCCTACCTGGGGACGTAACTGAGTTGCAATCTTAAAACCAGGACTGATATAAAGAAGGGAATATAGGGTCCGACGCCAGAGTGTCTATCTTAATACTACCCCATATTCCATCTCTCATGACCCCAAGCACCAGTTGTCAAAAGAGTGGTTATAATTTTTTTCCGTGAAAACGTTACGTTAAAAGTTAAAAATTACACTGCATGGCAGTTTAGGGAATATACGATAAATCCTCTATTTGTAGCATGGGTCACTGGTTGAAATTTTACCCATTTTGACCCGGCTACAATTTGAGACAGGCTACAACTGGCTACAACCGGCTACAACCGGCTACTACAAGATTTAGGAAGGAAATTTACAGTACGAGTACACGTAGAACATGTGTTGACATGTGACGGACATGCTCTTTTATAGAATTTTATCAAAATCCAGCCCTTTTGACCCAGCTAAAATTAGAGACCCGGCTACAATTAGGGACTGCCTACTACTAATTCATAATTGAGAAAACACCCAGCTAAAATTAGAGACCCGGCTACAACTAGGGACTGGCTACTACTAATTCATA
>JAHWFP010227903.1:74824-105353 GCA_023313725.1 Lithobius niger
CTACTACTAATTCATAATTGAGAAAACACCCAGCTACAATTAGAGACTGGCTACAATTGAGAACCCGGCCACAAATAGATGAATTACGGTATAGGAATTGTATGTGAAAAATATCCTGCATACTGAGATTGGTCCGAGCTAACTCCCTGTGCCGAGGAGCAGTATTGAAATGACATTGTTCAAGAAAGATGACTCACTTCTTCAAGACAAGGCCAATTGACAAAGAAATTTCTGTTTCACCTCTCGCCTACACGCCATTTCTCGTACAGTTCGGAAACTCAACCCTCTTAGCGTCAGTTTGGTTGAGTTACGCCGTAACTTTATCCACACACGTCCTTTTAACAAGATGAAATAAGAAGCAAGACTTCCAATATGAATGTTCCCACGTGTGTGCATTAATTTTATAAACTCCTGTCCAAACTCATCGTTAAGTATTGTTGGAGTTTCCCTGTAAATTTAACAATTTTGATGGCTCAATGTTGAGCCTTTATGGCTCTTTGTGGCTCTTTCTTAAGATGCCTCATTCTATCAATTCTGGGACATCTCTTGCAAATCTTTTGCAATAACTAAGGGCTTTGTATTTTCCAGAGCCCTGAGTAGAAAGTTGTTTCCCTATTGTGTGGCAATATTTTTTAATGACCAAACAGGGCTTGCATATTCAAAAATTGAGGACAGACGTGGGAAGACACGCCTTCGCTCAATTTTGGAATATGCAAGCTCTGTTTGTCCACCACATTTATGTAAAGATAGTGACACAATTGTAGACATAATTCAGTCACTAGAAAGATGGTACAATGTACTTTCTGTAGAAGTAAAGCAATAGGAATCTGAATTGATCAGACTAGAAGCTTATCTTCTTGTTTCTTGTACATGCAATGAGCTTTTTTTTTTAATTTGAAGGATCGTATAATTCCTTTGCATCCTTTTTTTTTCGAGTCTGGCGTGCTTCGTAAATCATTGAAATTTTGCAAAATCTGTTTGTACACTTGTGTTGTCGATTCTTGGTCCTTATGGACATTGGCGCTACTGACCTAGTTGTCGACGTGCCATTAAACCTCATCCCCCCCCCCTTATGGACAACCTAAAATATGTGTGAATTAGAGCGAATCCCACTTTAAGTACCATCATTTTATTTCAGCTGTTACGTGCAGAACTTTGAAGGTCAACAAGCTAGCAAAGCTGAAACCTCCAGAATGTGGAATCTCCAACATGACATATAAATCTGAATGCCAGTATGTAACACTTTTTCGTCTCAGTCCCTGTCTCGTGTCTTGTATGCAAACCTGTTCTTATAAATACTGTTGTGTATTCCATACTTTCAGATATTACTGTATTAAAGGTTACGAATTTAAGCGCCTTCCAACAAGTGGTGATGTCACCAATATTCGTGTTGGCCATAGAAAGTGTGGCGAGAACGGTCAATGGCATGGACGTTTTGAAAAATTTACATGTAGAGGTAAGGATTTCGTCATGTAGAATTCGAGTTTGAGGCTCATAGTGCACGTTTGCAACAATATCTCCCATCTGTATATGTTGTGATGCCCCAGCCGTAGCATAAATTGGCAGAAAGACGTTTCCGATTTACGGTGACAGCAAACTTTCTGGTTCTTCCCCTAAAGCAAGGTTTCTTGCCAATCAAAATATTTCAGCTGGATTCAAATAGCAGTCAGTTCTGCTATTACCCTCATCTAGTTACATGCAGAGATTCAGTAATGATGTGAAAAGTTTTCTCTCATTGTCATCTCCATAAGTACAGATAAGTCAAGATGAGACCGATGCAGAGAAGTTATTGAGACGGGTCTAGATCGACACTGCTCAGATTGAGACGCTATCGAGATTAAGTAGTAAAATCCCACCTAAAAGTACCATTACACACATATATGCTATGTATACCATCCGTGTTAATTTACATATGCCACGCAAAATGAATTATTCATTTCTCATTCTAATACTTAACACAAATAAATAAGCTGACATTGTGATAGGTTTAATACCCAACATTCTTCATTGCTTAATAATTATTTCTCATTTTCATGAGATTTAATAGCCTGATCCTTACCTTAACAGAAATTACACAATCCCCCCACCCCTACCAGTTTCCTTCAATTTTTGTTTTATGTTTTCATAGGTTTGTATTATGTTTTCCATGACTATAATCGATAAGTATCTAGTTCCTTTATATTTTCTATTATTTATCTTTTGGTTCTTAGATTTTTTTTTCTCAATCCTTGGAAAAATGCCATCCTTTCATGATAGAAATATTTCTTACTTCATAGGAAATAGCTTCCGAAATTCGAGAAATTCATGAACTGTGTGAGACTTGCCGAAACAAGATGATACTCAGATTTTCCAAAAAATCATCTCATCTTGTCTCTTCTGGTAACGAAGAGATAAAATAAATTACCGTAATCTTTCTGAGAAAAAATGAACTTTCTGAATGGTTGAAGTTAAACTGAACTGTGATGCTGAAAGTTTCAAAATTTGGAAGAAAAAATGCATGTCTCCTGTCGTCTGTATGCTTCTTGTCTAGAAACTTTGTTTATTTTCTTCCTGATGCCATTTAAGAATGCCAGAGATAAAGCTTAACTAAGAACTAGTTGAGTATAGCAGCATACGTAAATTAAGTATTTAAAAGGACATTCCTCCGAGCGCCATTTTTCACGATCCACCACATCAAGTATTGCCCCAAAAGTCTGTTTCCTTACCGTCAGTCAATCCCTTGGTAAAAATCCGTTTTATAATGTGGAGTCTAGGAGATTTTCTGTTGAATAATTGTTAACTATATTTACTGCGGGATGCACGTATATGATCCTTTGTGCGCTTGCAATAACCATGACGTTTCATCTCTGTGTGTGCATGTACTAATTTGCTAATAATTACCACGAGATCAATAATCTAAAAGACTAATGCGGTAAAAATTAATATGAATTATTCCAATAGATCGCCGAAGCAAAATTAAAAGACACTAGCCTAGAAAATTAAAAATTTTGATGTTAAAATACGAGAATCATTCCAGTTTGTGACGACACAATTAATGTGTTCATGCTGGTTCATCTATTCGGCGCAATGCCAACTGAGACTGTAGCTGCGTTCTTCACTGCGAGAAAGATAAAGGAAGAGATATAAGATGGATACTCCCATGTCCTGTGGAGGCCTGTATGGATTTATAAGCTCCTGGCACAACTGTGAGAACTATTCATTTCTATCTGTCATAGTTGCGTAGAAATAACGTATTTACAACATTATACGTTCTAGAAATAGCGTATTTAACGTATGGGAGAAACCTGGCAATAGGAGAACCAGACATTACGTCCTACATTCACAGGAAGCACTGTCTGATTCTCCCATTTCCGTGTTTTGCCGTTCATTTTCAGTTGTTTTTTAATTTATGCTTTTGTTGTCCTTTGTGAGTTTGCTCAATGGTCTTTATTTGCTGACTCTCTGCCTAACACTAAAAATTGCTTGATAAAGAGTCGACTCGAAACGTTGCAATCGCCGTGTCTCTATGTGCACCGTATTTGCTTGTTACATTTCAATCATTAGACTGGTACTTTTCCTTATTCAGATACATAATAGGAAGTATCAAGAACTGTACTGTAATAAGAAGTTAATGATAGATTTATTTCATTGATTTAGATACAATACCTCCAACCATTCACTGTCCACCTTCAGTAACTGTGACTGCGCCTCCTGCTTCTATAACCAGTGATTTTGTCCATTGGAGCCTTCCTAATGCTACTGATAACGATTCCGGTTTGTATCAGTGTTCTAAGCTTTCTTGTGTTACATATCTTCTGTTTAACAGACTGTCTACATGCACTGTCAACTCTTGCTAAACTTCTGGTCATAACCATGTACATGCGTCATGGAATTCTCTATACGATCGCTCTTGGAATATGCAAGCATTGTGTGGTCCACACACCATGTCAGGGATATAAAGCTAGTAGAATCTGTACAGAGACCCTTCACAAAGTATATCCGAGGATATTATGGTTTATCTTATAAGCAACGCTTAATTGGTTTTGGTGTTGATTCATTCGAATTACGACGTCTACATAGGGACCTCTGTCTTACCTTTTCTATTATACATGGGTACTCTGATATCGCTTCAACAAATTTTTGTAAGATACGTGGAAATACGTATACTAGAGGACATCCCCTGAAACTTACTGTAACTAACAAAAAAGGACTGAACTAAATACTAAACCGTGTGCTGCATCCGTGGATCAGCCTTCCATCTGAGCTGGTAGCCTCGACCAGTATGCGGAAATTTAAGTACGGTCTGAAAAATTTGACATCACACGGTTTCTGAAATGTTCTGATGAATGCTTTGTTGTAGTGTTTATGTTGTAATTGTACGTTTATATCTTTTCCTTATGAATTTCTACTAATTGCTTGTGCCAGTGTATTTTGTGTATTGTAAATTGGGACAGGTATTAGTGGACTTCAATAATTCCTTCCCGTTTTCCCTTTGCCATTTATTTGGGCAATAAATTT
Source organism: Lithobius niger (assembly GCA_023313725.1). Classification (NCBI taxonomy): domain Eukaryota; kingdom Metazoa; phylum Arthropoda; class Chilopoda; order Lithobiomorpha; family Lithobiidae; genus Lithobius; species Lithobius niger. The sequence continues at coordinate 79,322 of JAHWFP010227903.1, forward strand.
TATCTTATCTTAATACTTATGGCGTATAACTGTATACAAGGCAGCTGCACTCAAAATTCTCTTAATATGTCAACATAATTAAAATTGGAAATATACACATGATATATGATGAATATGAAAACTTGTAATAGTGTATCTTGCCCTCAATAGAGTTCATATTTCTTTAGAAGTACTTCATCAGGTTAAAAATGCAGATGACAGGATGATTGGCGAGGATGAATTCCTGATCATGATAGGCTGGAGGACTACCAATCCTCAACAATCATCCTGCATGTGTAAATTTATTTTAATTTAAAATATGGTTGGATCTGAAGGAATCTGACTTAAACTTTCAATTTTTGTAGTCGCTTTACTATGCTCACTACAAATTGTAGTCACTCACTGGAATATATACAGGGTGTCAGAAAATGATCTGAAATAGAAAATTTAGTAATAAATCATTGGGAGCAAATAGAAACAAACAAGTGGTTGTCACCACTTTGTAGGTTGACTCAAAACGTTTTTCTAGTAATGTCATACTTACGATTAAATTAACAGAAGGCATTTCAGTCGTGGTAGAATCCAAAATGGTGTTTCTCCTCCCCCCCCCCTAAAAAAAACACAGTGCGTTGTGTGGTTGGTTGTATCAAAGTCGCCCATAATTGTTCAACGAACGTTCAAGGCTTGCTTGAACAATTCGTGATCCTGCAATTAGAAAATAGGCAACTAACAGTTATTTTTCAACAAGATGGTGCTCCATCCACGTCTGGAACAGGTCTATCCCTACCAAGTCAACGATCAGGAAATGCTCCATCTAGTGTCTTTCAAACCTGTAGTCAGAGTCGGACTGGGCAGCTAAGGGCGCCTGTGCCATTTAGAGAAATGATGGGGGAGGGGAGCCACTTGTTTTACCAGAACTCAAGTCGGACGGGTCTGGAGAGCGTTAAGCTCCCCACGCATTGTCCAGGGAAGAGCCCGGAGCCTTTGCTTATTTTGATATCTACTGGCTTTGAAGTGCACCAACACTTGCATTTTACCGTATATTTCAGGGAATGACTGTTTTATGAACTTCTTTCTTGGATGTCATGGGTCCTCTTTTGTCGGGGTGGGGGAGAAGTGGAGGGTTTAACAAAAGTGGTGAAAATGCAAGTAATGGGAAAGAGAAAGAGAGAAGGGGATTTGTGCCTGAAGGGAAGCTTAACAGCGGAAAAGATATAATTTTTCTTTCAAGAAGGGGTAAAACATAAGGCTGCCCATGGGGCGCCAAAAGTGTGGTAAGCATAGGACGCCTGTGCCAATGGCACAATGGCAGTATGGCCAGTCCGAGCCTGCCTGTAGTCGCCAGAGAACCATCTTGTTGAAAATAACTGTTGGTTGCCTGTTTTCCAGCTGTGTGATCACGAATTGTTCAGGCTAGTCTTGAACTTTCGTTGAACACTTATGGATGACTGATTCGGCCAACCATACAACACGCTGTGTTTCTTGGGAACGTTCAAGTATTACGTCATCAAGAAATTGACCATTTTCAAACCCCCTCCCACCCCTCGTTATCAATCGTCATCAATTGCCCCTCCAGTAATACATCATTTCTAACTTTACTCTCCCCCTCCTCCCTAAGACCCGACTTACTCACTGTTTCTTTTTGCGGGGGGGTTGACCCTCCTGAATGTTCTTGGTGTCGACGGCCACTTACGGTCCGGCACTTACTTGTTGATTGTCGCCATCTTGATGGTGTTCGTCGTCGGTTCCATCTTCCGCATGACATTGCGCGTCAGTTGGGTGATAAGTCTGTCCTCCTGTCCGGTGTTTTTCAATTTTTGCAGGAGGTACAGATGTATGACAAGATTTAGATTAGGGGTTTGAATAACATCTCTGTAATGTGTGGTGCAGTGGCAACCCGAACCACTGCACTGTGACTGAGGTTGGCGCTAATGACCAAGTTGTCGACGCGCCATTAAGCCTCAATCCCCCCCCCTCCTCCCTAAGAGGGGGTGTTTTCCAGTTAACCAGTTTTTCTGAGGACAATTTTTTATTGCGTATTTCCAACCTTTTACTGGAGTAATGCGCTTACGTCGTCAACTGCCCACCCCTCCTCTTTCCCTCATCAGCAATCGTCATCATTAGGCGAACCACCCTCCCCCTCCCCCCTTTCTGATGACGTAGAAAACTGCTTGTTTCTATCTGCTCCTGCTGAGTTTTTATTTAATTTTCTTATCGACAAATCATTTTCGGACATCCTGTATACATATAGTTTTGTCTTATTAGGGCAACTGAAATATATTTTCAGAGGTTCCTCCCAAGGTGCGATTGGTGCATCCTTTAAATAAAAAAGGTAGAGCTGCAGTGAAGCCTCCAGCCACATTCCCAGTTGGTGTAAACAAGTTAGTGTATGGGGCGACAGATACGAGCAAATTGCAGTCGACATGCACCATGACAGTCACTGTTTTAGGTATGTGTTCAAATTGGATTAAACAATGTCTTCGTAAGCCAGTTCAAATTTTTAAAAAGGCTTGCCTAAGTGTAGTAGGGTAAACTGGGATGATATGGACTCCTTTTACAGTTTTGCGTTGGGTAAAGTCACAACTTAAAGGCTGGTTGCCACCAAATTGCATTCCAGCATCTAGGCCTATCGAGTTCTCTCTCGCAGGACTAAGCAAAGGAATGCACAAAGCAAAACTTTTAAACGCTGCAAACAAGCCACGTGACTCCTTAATTATTGAGGAAAAATTTAGTACGCTCTCGTGCACCTGTAAACAAGCTATAAAACTTGACGATATTAGTGTCACTAGATGGTGCCGCTGAACAATATAAAGAAATTCCCCTGGTGCCATCTAGTGACATCAGTATTGTTAATCTTTATAGCTTGTTTCCAGGTGCACGAGGGAGTACCAAATTTTTACTCATCAATTAAGGAGTCACGTGGCTTGTTTGCTGCGTTTAAAAGTTTTGCTTTGTGCATTCCTTTGCTTCCTTCGAGAGAGAACTCGGTAGGCCTAGATGCTGCAATGCTAATTTGGTGGCAACCGGCCTTTAAGGAAGGTAAAAGTAAAAACTAGACGGGATGTGCTTAACCATAAGACATTAATAATAATAATAACGTTAAATACTGTATTAGACGATTCTCTTACCTTTTCAACTGGTGATTCGGTATGGCCATAGCATCCCACATACAGGGTTATATGGACCTACCTCAAAAATTGTTTTAACAATCACGTCCGACCAACAGGATATTAAATAAAGAAGACCCGACGGAAAATTTCCAACCAAGTTTTAATAAAGAGAATAAATAGGGCTTACGTTACTATTTTGAATGACGCTGTGATAACAAAACCTCAGGCAGCCATCATGGAAAGGTCGTTTTTGCAGTAAACACTGTTGGAATTTTTTTATTACTGGTAAAATGCTGACTAATAAAAATGTCACATTTTTGTATGCAAATCGAAATTTAAAAATTAATAATAGTTTTTGTGATGCTTTTCACGAGCACAGAAAATGTTACAAAAAAAATTGATTTATGAACCATTTCTATATCATCCCATGATCCTATCTGTTTGTTTGCGGCTATATTTTCAGATCTATCATTAATGCTTAAATTTACCTTGCAGCCTTGAATAATTTGTCAGTATTCTGATCTTCTTGTATGTTGTATTGTTTTTTAATGTAGACAGTCAGGGACCAACAGTGAAGTTCTGCCCCAAAAATAGGGAAATCGTTCATTTCAAAGATAAAGTTGCTGTAACGTGGAAAGAGCCACAGTTTTTTGTAAGTATGTTTGTAAGCATTCGGTCCATGTGGCAACGTGTGCGAAAAATATCTTAGATTAATCATAGTAATTAATTTACTATGGATAGATACAGTAAATGTTTTGAGCATTAAGTTATAAAATAATGTAGTGAATATAGCATGTATCAGACTTCGTGTTGTTATGCTAATATAATAGGATAAGTTTGGATAGAAATGGTTGTGGATTTTTCTCAAGCATTGGAGCAGTTCACAAATTGACGGCAACTACTATCAACTTTTTGTTTCTGTAATCATGGAGCTGGAGGGATAGTGTACGAGTCCATGCTGTAACGTAGGGCATGCATTAAAAGGACATTCCTCCCAACGCCATTTTTCTCCATCCACCACATCAATTATGGCCCCATAAAGTTCTATTTGGTTACTGTTAGTCAATTCTTTGCTAAAATTCCGTTTTAAAATTTGGCGTCTAGGAGATTTTCTGTTGAATAATTGGAAACTATATTTATTGTATCTCGCACGTATATGATCCTTTGCGCGCTTACAATAACCATGTCGTTTCATCTCTGCGTGTGCGTGTACTAATTTGCTAATGATTACCATGAAATCAAAAATCTAAAAGACTAATGCAGTAAAAATTCAAATTATTTATGCCAATATCGCCGAAAAAAATTATAAGATATTAACCTACAAAATTATAAAGTGCGATTTTAAAATACAAAAATCATACCGGTTTGTGATGACACAATTAATGCATTCATGCTTGTTCGTCTATTAGGCGCAATGCCCACTAAGACAGTAGCTGTGTTCTTTGCTACGAGGAACAAAGCTACTATCTCAGTTGAGCTTTGGCGATGGTAACATGGCGGATGTGATTGGCACATGGCTGTTATAAGGCAGGTGGAAAGTTATATGCAGGCGGGGTGTTGCTTTAATGTGATCTCAAGTAAACAAAAAAAAAATATGTCTTGGATGTTTCTTGTTTTGTTTTGACTAGTTCTCCAAATTGTATTCCACTTATTATTCTGATTATGTTTTAGTTTGCTTTTAGTATACTTTCAATTTCATTTAGCTTATATTGTGAGATTACCCAAATAATTAGAGAAAACAGAAATTTTAAATTCTATTACTTAGCAATAGCTCTCATGAGTTTATGAGCTATGAAACACTGTTGTAGTGGTCAGTGCATGTAAGGATGCATGCTTGGTATCCTATAATCCAGCATTAGCAGTTGTTTTTTGTGTTCTGTGTATTTAGAATACATCTTACGTAAACCATATAACGTTCTCTAATCCTTGCAGAAAAAAAAAACATCTTATTTAGGCCAGGAGAAGAAAAAAAAGTTCGGTTCTCATGCGCTTGTAGGTGGTGAAAAATACGCCGGGTGAAGTGCTTTTTATTCGTCGGTGGAACAAGGTCGTGGCCAACGCGACCTTAAGATTACAGAGTCCATCAATTTAAAACCCTCATTAGTTTTAGCATAAACTGGTGCTGTAAATCAGAGAATCTGGTGGAATTCTAACTGAATGTATTTTGCTTTCTCTTTACCGATTTTGGCTTTTTGAGAGCATCCATTAGAAATAAAATTTCATTAAAGTATCATTGGCCGGATTCAAAACTTTTGTTTCTCCGCTTTCATTTAAACTGCTACTAACTTTTAATTAATTTACTAAGAGATTTACAGTCACATAATTATTTTACTGTAGTTGAAAAAAAATCTTAAGAGACCTAAAAAAAATTGTATCCTGAAGCTGTATTTAAATTTAAGAAAAAAAAAACACTTTCTGAACTAGGTTATCTGTTCATTTTTTCTTGCAGGACAATTCCGGTAATTATGTGCTTGTCAGCCAAAGTCATAAATCTGGTGATTTGTTTGCTACGGCTGAATCCCACGAAGTAGTTTACGTAGTGGCTGATGCTAAAAATAATACTGCCATTTGCAGATTCAGTATCAGAGTAAAACGTAAGTATTGTTTTATTCAGTGGTATGTTTATGAATGCCAGGTTGAATCCCACGACTTACCTACGCATATCCTGGAATATTAAGCCTATGCAATCGATCATTGATGTGCGTGATATGAATCAGTCTAGTGAAATCTAACATATTTCAAAGTTAAAACTAATTTTTAACCATCACAAACCTTCAAAACAGACACGCGATTCAAAACCGGAAAACGCCAACCGGAGTAACGTCATAACGGACGCGGAGGATCGGATGTTTCAAGTGCTTATACAGTCTGGACGTGTTCACCACTTCGCGTCTACTACTGGGGCACCACGGGTCCTTCATGCAGTTGACTGAAAGGTTTAACGCAAAATTTCCAATTCCCAAATGTGGAGCTGGCGTCTGAGCAAATGAAACCAATTTCACCTGATTTCTGATGTCACACTGTCTCTGGCGCATAATATACACATTAAGAAGGTGTGTCATTAGAAGTCCGGTGAAATTAGCTTCACTGCTAAGATGCCAGCCCTATATTAGCCCCATATTAATGATTTCTTAATAGCACCCACCTGTAGTGCTGGTATTATGCATTGAGAAGGTGTTCAATCAGAATTAAGTTGAAAATGGCTGTAATGATACATTGTTGCAATCATAAGCGGCCCCAATGCACACCTGTGTTATATCTTAAGCGGCACTCTTCTTTCCACCACACACTTGTTGTAGAGAATGATCTTGAGCTCGTGTATTGTGTTTCTAGATTGCAAATTAAACCTGTTTGTCAACAAACACAGATCTCCGGCTGAGTTATCCCGGAAGTAGAGTCACCACTCTACAAATTGGCGCCCCAACAGGGACTCGAACCCTGGACCCTGGGCCCTTCATTTGTTTAGAGCCAACCCTAGATTAGCCTAGTATTAAGTGTTAAGAAGGTGTGCTATCAGAAGTCTCGTGAAATTGGCTTAATTGCTACGACAGCAGCCCTACATTAGCCTATATTAATGCTTATTAGCAGGATCCATCTTTAGGTGGATACTACTAATAAAGCTTTAGCACGAGGGTTTTAAGCCAGTTCACAATAATTTTCTTTATAATCGTGATAGTATCAAAGATTGTGGGGCAAGGTGGCCTGGTGGTTAGCATGACCATCTCTTGTGTCAGAGGTCCCAGGTTCGATTCCAGCCTCAGCAACCCCAGCCATTTTCGGATAGAGAAGGATCCTGTGATGTCTCATGCTCATGTCGATTGTGGCATGTAAAAGATCCTAGGAATTTCCAATGGGATTTACCTAGCAGAATTGTCCCTCTCTCCTTCTGGCACCATGGCTAATGCTGGGTGCACGTCAAACAGCAACAGTATCAAAGATTTGATTTGATTTAAAACAACCTTTTTTTTTATCATGATTATGTTCATGTTTGTTTGTAAATTCATTGATCACAGTTGAACTAGCAGCCAGGGCCATTAACCTACGGTGGGCACGTGCCCAGAGCATCAAACCACTGAGAGGCATGGCATCAAAGTTTTGACACATTACCTGTATATCAGCACGTTTCCTGCAGTACAGAATTTGTTGATGATCGTGCTTACTGTCTACTGCCTGTTTAGTAAAAACATATTATTTAGCACTAAAAAACATTAATTCTATTGCAGCTTACCATTGTCCTTACCGGAGAGCTCCTCTCAATGCAGCTTTAGTGTGTGTCCGTAACCAAATTGGACAATTGTGTTCTGTAACTTGCAACGAAGGGTATGATTTTGCAGAAAAGAACGCAGAGACAGTATTCACTTGCAATATGAAACAAGGATGGTTAACAGCTGATTCAAAGAAGAAGTCCAGTTCATGGCCAGATTGTTCAGGTAAGAAATGAAACCTCTTACTTTAACGTCTCATTGGTGATAAATGAAAAACAAAAATGCCCGCAGAACTTGGGGATCATGTTCTCAATATCTGTGTCCTAAATGGCTGGCTTCTAATCTAAAGGTAATAGGTTCGATTTATCTCCAAAACAATAACACAATACCACCAACGTAGAACAAACACGGTTCAACAATTAAATTTTCGGAGAACTCCAATGTCCTTCTTCAGAATAACGCCAGGTAATTGTTTGGAAACCTTACTTTTCACGCTATCGACCTTATTCACCTACCTATCGATTCCTTTCGTCGTTAGGGTTCCGAAAATCATAACGAAAAAAAAAGAAAAATTATTAAAACACGCTAAAACGCTACGCACAACTGTCGTGCCGTCATCGCGATGCTGCAGGTGGAGGGGCAACAAGAAAACCTGATTCCGCGCCCCTGAGTATACGGAAATTATCTCGTTCCAGGCAGCAGAAGAAATGGCTGATGCAGAGGAAAAATTTGTTGGTGTATATCGATATTTGCGGCCGGAATCACAGACCGCAGGGGCGCGTTTCGCGCGCATTATTATATACATAGAGAATTGGTGTAATCAGAAAAAGTATGACGCAAGCATTTGTGAAACAAGGAAGTAGCATAATTTGTTCCTTGTTTCACAAATGCTTGCGTCATACTGTTTCTGATTACACCAATTCTCGATGTATATGATAATGTGCGCGAAGCGCGCACCTGCGGACGGTAAATCTGGCCACAAATATCACCGTCTGCCTAGAAAAGAGATAATTTTCGTTTAGTAACGTTCTGGTTGAAATCAGGTTTTCTAGTTGTGGAATCATCGCGTAGAATAGCTGCCGCTTCTAGCTTGTTGTGCGTAGCGTTTTAGCGTGTTTTAATAATTTTTTTAAATAAAAAAAAACGTTTGCGCACGTTTTCGTTATGATTTTTGGAACCCTAACGACGAAAGGAATCGATAGGTAGGTGAATTAAGTCAATAGCGTGAAAAGTAAGGTTTCCAAACAATTACGTAACGCCAAAACCACGAAAAAGTTTGTTTACATCACAGCGTATTTAGTCGAATCCAAATGTGAACGCTCGCGCTTGCGCATGTCAGACGTCTGAGTCAGACGTCAGACGTGCGCAAGCGTTCTAATTCGACCGGTTACCGGTCAACCGGTTACCGGTGTTTTCAATCAGGTTCAATTTACCTGAGCATTGTGACATTTACATCCACAGGGCAACGGAAATAAGTTTATGCATGCAAACATTGCATGGTTCTCCCTTTGTGTCTCTTTTACTTAAGTTAATGGCTAATAAGTTGAAACTCAGGGAAATAAGTTGAGTGGTTACCGTGTATGTCTTCTATTCTAAAGGTAACAGGTTCAATTTCCCTGAGCACTGTGACATTTCAGTCCACAGGGCAACGAAAATAAGTTTATGCCTGCATTCGTTGCATGGTTCTCCCTTTGTGTTTCTTTTAGTTAAGTTAATGGCCATGTTGAGTGGTAACCATGTCTGTCTTCTATTCTAAAGTTAACAGGTCCTATTTTGCTGAGCATTGTGACATTTATATCCACAGGGCAAGGGAAATAAGTTTATGCCTGCATTCGTTACATTATCTCCCTTGGTGTTTCTTTTACATAACTCGTGACACGCTAGTAGTTAAATGGATAATATGTTAAAAATTAGCAAATAACACCCTAGAGAGGGGCTTGTGACCTAACGTACGCCGTATGTTGGCAGCGTGATGAGGGCATGTTGACTGGTTACAGTGTCTGACTTCTATTCTAAAGGTAACGAGTTCAATTTCAACAATTTCTCTGAGAATTGTTACATTTAGTCCTCAGGGCATTGGAAATAAGTTTATAATTGCATTCGTTACATGGTTCAGGTGAACTAACTTTTTGCCTTGAAGCTCTGAAGCACTTCAAAATAAACTGCAAAACACCAGCAACAGATCCAGCATGGTGCATGTAGTGTTAAGGCCTTTTACAAAATTCGAACTCCTTCTGACATATTTTAATTTAAAAAGGAAAAGAAAAGTGAATGTCGGCAGCACACGCAACTGTTTTTCGTTGTTTAAAAAGTATTAATTTGCAACAGCAGAGCCAAAAATACATTTGGACAGAAAAAGTTTCGCAGCTTTACCACCCCTCAGCATTCCCCTTAACTTGCTTTCTCATGCCTGAGACGGAATTAAAAAAAAATTTGCTTTAATCCTGGATGTTAGGGATTTGAACCAACTCAGGAGACTGATATACAGGGTGTCCAATTTATCATGCCCACTTTAAAAAGGCTTCAGTTTAAACACTATAAGTAAATTTAGTGTGCACTTTATCACATTTTGAAGACCAAAGGTTGGGATTTAACAGAACTGCAGCTTTTTAAGACTGCAGCTTTGGCATTGTCAGAGCAGACATAATGGCGGAACTATATCGAGTGCGTCCGTGAGATTGTTTCATGAGAAAAAGACAGTGCACAAAAAGCATTCTGCACCAAGCTTAAATTGTCCGATGTCAACATTGCACCCTCTCGCCGAACAATTCAGAGAATTTTTGAAAAATTTGAAAGCAATGGCACTCTGCAAAATAAAACCAGGAGAAGAAAGAAAACTGTCAGGGCAGATAAGAATATCGAAACACTGAGGCAGTATTTGCTTCACGTTAAAAAAAATCTGTGCATTGGGCGTCATCAGAAACTGGCAACCGGAAATTATCACTTCACACTAAGCTCCGATGTGATTTGAAATTGTCGTTGGACACAACAAGATAGGACCACACCTCATTGATCAAATGAAACTCTTGACATTTTATGAAGACACTTCGACTATAGGTTGATTTCCAGACGAACCCCATCAGCATGGCCTCTTTGAAGCCCAGACCCAAACTCGTGAGACTTTCTTTTATGGTGTTACCTTATAAGGACAGAGTTTATTGCAGTAACTTCCAAGCAACAGATGACCTGATGGACAACATTACACATGAAAACAGCATATTTCTAAAAAGACATTAACACGCGCATTGATAACTTCATTTTCATACTGTAGAATGTAGTACACAGTGATGGTGGTCACATTGAGCATGTTAAGCAATTCTATGATCAGTAAATGAATAATGTAATCAATTGGGAATAAATCCCAGACATGGTAGAGATCAGCTGTGGTGCGAAATTCCATAAATTGGACACTGTTTAAAGATAACACTGTTTTGAAAGTGGGCACGATAAAATGGACACCCTGTAGGAACGAGGAGTAAAGGACAGTATTAAGGCTCTGACCCAGTAATTGATGGAGACTCTGTTGCCATCAAAAAACATTGTCAGAGCCTTAATACTGTCCTTCACACCTTGTTTCTGAGTCACTCTCCGAGTTGGTTCAATTCCCCAACATCCAGGATGCTGAGGGGTGGTACTGATACGAAAATTTTTCTTTCTAATGTTCTGGTCAAATGCTGGGTCAGAGTCGTAATACTCTCTACCTTTTGTTAAGTGCAAGTGTTTTATAAATGCATTCACATTATAAAGAATTTTTAAGAGTCTTGGTTTTTCAAGATAGTGAAGTAGGCAAGTCGGGTGATGTATAGATTTAAGAAGACTTTGATGCTGGCTGTAATCGAGCATAATTATATGACCAACCAAACACTAGAGGATATTTAATCAGATTTAAGCAGATCATGTCATTACGCTTTGTCCCTATGGATTTCGTAGGTTAAAAATGCGTACATGGATGATAAAAGAACACTAAAAAGCACTACGCATTCAACGGGACAAACAGTACCTTATATTTCGAAGCAGAACTTAAAAATTGGCTTCATTTTTCAAAGATAAAAAAAAATAAAAAACACACAGGCAAAAACACCAACACTTCACTCAGCCTGCCATCTTGGTATTGAAGGTGCCCGGAAGTGGTGACGAGACGGAAGGACAACAAGGAGGAGAGGTGGGAAAGGTCGAAAGAAAAAGGGGGGGGGAACAAATTTAGGATTTATGCAGGGAATACGCGTTTTTTCAGTTTTCTTTTTAAGAACTTATTTTGTTGGGCTGTAAAGTTAGGGATATTAGTACAGAAGAATTGTAGCCATGATTGCAGGTTAGATTGTGTTGGAATATGGAGATTGTAAAGAGTTTCATGATGGGATAGAATTAAAAAGTTTTCGAGGTTAACTCTATTGTAATAATGGGGTTGGTAGTAGAGTGGTGTAAAGTGGAAAGTGTCTATTTTATGTCCGGGGGAAACTGAGTGTTGTGCAGGGGCGCTATTGGAAGCAAGGCTATTAATATCGGAAATATGACGGGCAATACGATCTCTTCCTCGCCCCGTTTGTCCCACGTAAATTTTGGGGCACTCGGCGCAGGGAAGGGCGTATACAAAGTCGGTGGGGAGGGGTTTAGTGACACGTGGTTGTTTTTTCGTCAGAAGTTGTTTGAGATTGGGTGTAGGTGTAGGAACGAGACGGACATCGAATTCATGCAGAAATTGGTAAATAAGATCACTAACTTTGCCAAGATAGGGGGCAAAGATAGTGTAAGGTTTAAGAAGGTATGGGCGAGAGGGGGATTGGGCCCAACTAACGTTACATATTTTATCAACAAGTGGGATGGGGTACCCGGCATGAAGGTATTTACTTTTCAGGTTAAGAAGTGCGTGCAGGGCGTCAGAAGGGTGTTCAGTATTGCGGAAAACGCGTCGGACCTCGCCTTTTAATGCGGAAAGTCGAATATGAAGGGGGACGTGGGTGTTGAAAGGTATGATACGGGAAATTTGAGTTGGTTTAACAAAATGCTGGTAAGTGACACCTCTGTAATCGAAAGAAAGATTGAGATCGAGAAAGGACAAGTGGTTGGAATTGGGCAGTTCAAAAGTAAATTGGAGTGAGGGATGGAATTCATTATAAGCTTGGGTTAAGGCATTGAAATCGGAAGGGTAGATCTGGTTAAAGATGTCGTCAACGTACCGACTGTAATTAAAAATAGTAAACTGCGAATTAAGTTGGTGATCAAGTCTGTTCAAAGTGATGTCACACAGGTATGAGCTAAGGACCCCACCCATAGGGCACCCTGAGGTTTGGAAGAAGTAACTGTTTTGAAATCGAACGTAAGTGTGATCAAATAAAAATTTAAGAATACGGATAACGAGTTGACAAGAGAGGTGAAATTTAAGAAGAATATCGGGGTAACTGTTGCATGCCTGTGTGACGTCATCGACGATCAAATCTTGTGAGATGTTAGGGAAGAGAGCGACGACATCAGCTTTAAACGCTATTGTGTTAGGGGGTGGGGGGTTGGCGAGAATTTTCGCTGTAAATTGCTGCGAATTTTTAACAACAAAGGGACAGACAGAGAGTTCTTTAAGAAGTGGTTTAATGAGTTGTGCGAGCAGATTGGTAGGGGCGAAGGCAGCAGTTGTAATGAGGCGAAATGGAGTTCCATGTTTATGGATTTTAGCATGCGCAAAAATGTAAGGGGAGAAAGGCTCGTCGACAACAAGTTTTTTGACGTCATCTTTGGTGATCAGGTTTTCTTTAAGCAGGGCCTTAAGATCTTTAAGATCTTTAAGATCTTTAACCAGATCTACCCTTCCGATTTCAATGCCTTAACCCAAGCTTATAATGAATTCCATCCCTCACTCCAATTTACTTTTGAACTGCCCAATTCCAACCACTTGTCCTTTCTCGATCTCAATCTTTCTTTCGATTACAGAGGTGTCACTTACCAGCATTTTGTTAAACCAACTCAAATTTCCCGTATCATACCTTTCAACACCCACGTCCCCCTTCATATTCGACTTTCCGCATTAAAAGGCGAGGTCCGACGCGTTTTCCGCAATACTGAACACCCTTCTGACGCCCTGCACGCACTTCTTAACCTGAAAAGTAAATACCTTCATGCCGGGTACCCCATCCCACTTGTTGATAAAATATGTAACATTAGTTGGGCCCAATCCCCCTCTCGCCCATACCTTCTTAAACCTTACACTATCTTTGCCCCCTATCTTGGCAAAGTTAGTGATCTTATTTACCAATTTCTGCATGAATTCGATGTCCGTCTCGTTCCTACACCTACACCCAATCTCAAACAACTTCTAACGAAAAAGCAACCACGTGTCACTAAACCCCTCCCCACCGACTTTGTATACGCCCTTCCCTGCGCCGAGTGCCCCAAAATTTACGTGGGACAAACGGGGCGAGGAAGAGATCGTATTGCCCGTCATATTTCCGATATTAATAGCCTTGCTTCCAATAGCGCCCCTGCACAACACTCAGTTTCCCCCGGACATAAAATAGACACTTTCCACTTTACACCACTCTACTACCAACCCCATTATTACAATAGAGTTAACCTCGAAAACTTTTTAATTCTATCCCATCATGAAACTCTTTACAATCTCCATATTCCAACACAATCTAACCTGCAATCATGGCTACAATTCTTCTGTACTAATATCCCTAACTTTACAGCCCAACAAAATAAGTTCTTAAAAAGAAAACTGAAAAAACGCGTATTCCCTGCATAAATCCTAAATTTGTTCCCCCCCCCTTTTTCTTTCGACCTTTCCCACCTCTCCTCCTTGTTGTCCTTCCGTCTCGTCACCACTTCCGGGCACCTTCAATACCAAGATGGCAGGCTGAGTGAAGTGTTGGTGTTTTTGCCTGTGTGTTTTTTATTTTTTTTTTATCTTTGAAAAATGAAGCCAATTTTTAAGTTCTGCTTCGAAATATAAGGTACTGTTTGTCCCGTTGAATGCGTAGTGCTTTTTAGTGTTCTTTTATCATTGTCCCTATGGAGTGTTATACACTCCCCAAATTTCGTTTAAAAATTTTTTGGTTTAGGTATTTGTGTTGAATTACTAATCATTAGTTACAGTGATCAATTTTATCACTAAATTTGCTACCATTATCATGTATGGTAGTGCTTCTAAGTTGCAATAACCTTGTCCACTTAATGATGTAAGGTTTAATTTCTAGGAAGCTGAAAAGACCACGATTCACCCATGACAGGTAAAAAACTCTCGCAAGGACATAATGGCAAAACACTTAAATTTCCCTCCAATAAAATAAAATTGCCACCTTGTTTACAAATATAAACGCACTTGAAAGTTTAAACAAGAAGAGACCTCACGCTACTTGGTGGCAGCAAGAATTTATAGGGGTTCTTGGTGGCAGCAAGAATTTATAGGGGTTCTTGGTGGCAGCAAGAATTTATAGGGCTTCTTGGTGGCAGTCTGGCTGATACAATATTTGGATGCACGTCTGACTGGCACTACTACAATATGGTGCCAGCCGTCAGTGGAGCGTGCTCTCGTCTTCTGCAGACTTTTTTAGTGTTTTTATGCTTGTGACAAAGCCACAATTCTATTTTATTGGCGGAAAATTAAATTGATTTGTCATTATGTGCTTGCAAGAGTATGTTGGCTGTCAGAAGTGACTCGTGATCCTTCATACATGTACGTTACATGTTAGTTTAATGGATTATGCAACTAACTCTTGTCTAAACTATATCCATAAGTGTCGGATCTTCATATTTCCAGAAAGAACAAAAGCAAGTACGTCAGTAGGATTGCACCTTCAGTACGAATCAAGCAACTGTGATGATCCTGCAAAGCGTCGTGAAATTGCCGAACGATTTGTGAAGCAGATGCGGGAACACAAGAATGCCAAGAAGTTTTGCTCCAAATCAAACAACTGTAGCCTCAAGAACATCAATATTACGTGCCGCGCGTCTGCACCATCACGTGGAAGAAGAGATGCTAATCCCGATTCTGTACCAACCGTTAACGTACAACTTGAATTTGACTTTGACGATGATGAGGTAAGTTAACTAAATCAAATAATTTATGTGTTACTTTGATCATTTCTGTTCTGTTCTTCATGGTGTGGTGACCCCTACTTTTACCGCAAATTTTCATCACCTTTTGAATTGTAGGGCTTAATGTTGCTCAATCAGTTTTTACCAACTGTTAACATCCCAATTTTAAATTATGCACATTGGAAGCTCTTCTTGAGGCGTAAAATGGTGTTCATTGTTAAATTGGTCAAAATGTTGAAGAATGGAACTGCAAAAATGTGCACAGAAACGTAACAGTTGCTAAAATAATTTAAAATTTTCGACTCTGATATTAAACTTATTCAGCACATGCGTAACAATAATAATAATAATTTTCAGATATTCATATTCTTTCAGTAGAGTTCTCTGCGTAAAATGTAATTTTATAGATTTTCAACCCATTTCCAACATTTAACCACCTACAAGCTTACGCTAAAAATGACAGACACAACTGTAGATTTCTGACGTGCACCCAGCGTTAGCCATAGCGCCAGAAGGAGAGAGGGTCAATTTTGCTAGGTAAATCCTATCGGAAATACTAGATTCTTTTACATGCCACAATCGACATGAGCACGAGACATCAGAGGGCCCTTCTCCGCCCAAAAATGCCAGGGGTGGCTGAGGCCGGATTCGAACCCGGGACCTCTGGCACTGTAGACGGTCATGCTAACCATCAGGCCACCTTGCCCCGTTGTCAGACACTACTGTCAGTTCGGTAACATGAAGTTCTTATTTCTTCACAAGAAAATACATTTCTTGCCTCATTACTAACATTGCATACATACTAGTTGAACTACTTTCCAGCTTCACTCAGTGAAGTAATTTAAATATTCACCCATACTAAATATTTATCCTTATTGCAACATTCGGCAGAAACTGATTCTGTCTCTAGGTTTAATACTTTGATTGGGCTGATGTAACTGGATTCGAACCGAGGATAACAGGATTGCTATTCCATGACATTCATAGGGTTGCACTGCACAAGATTCAGTTTAAACTGTGGCATGTCCACATCCACTGGGCAAAAAAAAGAAATTTTTCTACCTGCACAACATTATGATGTCAAATTGATCATTATTGTATCCTTTTTTCAAAGTGTATGCTTTCAGGTTTATTTTTCCTTTTTAAATGGATTTTTCCATGTCTTGTAGTGTTGCTGCTAACTTATTAGGGATTTCATTGCTCAGCAGGAATTCCATCTAACATTTATTTGAATTAAGAAAATGTATCAAAAGATCCACGACAACATTTCATGACCCATCCTCCTCACTCCCCGACCCCTGAAAGAATTAGCACAGTTGTGATTCTGCTGAAATTATCGAGATTCAGGTTTTAAAAACAAGGAGCTTACTGAAAATAAAGTCTTTCCTCCTTCACCCAACAGAATATTAAAAATGCGTAAAAATTATACCATACATTAGAGGAAAATTGCCACCTATAGACCTGCAGAGGGTTGGGTGAAATCTGCAGAAATTCACTAAAATGTTACTATGCTGAACACAAATGAGTGACGTATGTGACTTGGCATTTGTTTTTAATTACTACCTCTTTGGCCATGTCAAAACAACTGCACTCGTCTAGATAAATTGCGTCGGTTTACTTACAATAATGGCTGATAATTGCCATCATTCAGTTTTGCAGCTGCAAATTTCATTTCATTAACTTCAGGCATTTTTCGTCTTAAGAAGATCGCACGTTTTTCTGTCTTAAGAAGACTGCTGGATCAGGCTCATGCCCCTGAAAAATTCCAATTCACTTTTACAAAACTAACTTAGTTACTGTCTTTAGTGAGCTGGGCCTGTAACCTGTTAGGCTATGTCAAAATAACTGCACTCATCTAGATAAATTGCTTAGATTTTCTTAAGATATTGTAAAAAAAATACGTCATCTGCCACACCACACAGATCGAGACAGAAAGTACTGTAACATGACCAGTGGCAAAACCATGAAATTATTTAAATGAATCTGGACACAGCTGCCACTTAGTGGCCCGCAAGTCAGATGAAACTAAAGTTCACGAAAAGGTTTCACTTAAAGTTTATGTTTAACACTACCAACAGGTATTAGTTCCATTTTACTCCTGACCAGTTCTGGTAAGTTGACTTTTTCGTTTTATGTGGTTTAAGGGAGAAATTGTAGAAGATGACACGGAAGGTGATGATTCCTCCTACAATCCTGATGATTTCTTGAAAGACGTTCTGCATCAGCTTTCAAGTGACAATGGCACTGAGGCCCTTGATATCTCAGTTTCTACGAAAACTACTCTTACATGCAATCCTGGCCAGTTGTTACGAAACGAAAGTTGTGGTAAGTCGATTTCTGTAACCCATATCATATCAAAAACCAAAACTGGTAAAAGGGGCCACCAAGTTCTGAATGGTTCGGCCCTTCAAAGGAGTGATATCAACACACCAAAACATTTGCCAACGTAATCGCACCGAATAATACTTTGAACGTTAAATGAAAACTTCAACATTGCTACCGAAAGTAGTAATGTTCTAGTTTTCATTTAACTTTCGAACTATTAAGCGGTGCGATTAACTTGGCGAATGTTTTGGATATATATGACTCCTTTTTTTAAAATTGTGTATTTACTCAACTCCACTACCGTGCACATTTGTAATAAAGTGCCACGTCAACAAGAAATTGGTTTTCAACACTTTGCTATTAACTTTTGCCTATAGGCTGAACCATTCTCAACTTAGCCACCTCTTTATAGGTTTTTGGTTTGGTTTTAATTTTGTTGTAATTTGTTTTATTTAGTTAGTTTTGGTGTGTTGATATCACTCCTTTGAAGGGCCGAACCACTCTCAACTTGGTGGCCTCTTTACCAGTTTTTGGCTTTGTTTATTTTGCTTTGTTTTTACAGTTGGTTAATTTTTCGTGAATTGGACTGAATACAATTTCTTTGGCAACGCTGTTTAGATTTATCGTGATACACTAGTGTGTGTCTAGGCATGCACGTCAGTATACACGTTGTCGTCGTCCGGAATTTGGCCGCCCAACGAGAGATGATTCCGACAATACTAACAATGGTTATAACAATATTTTCGTACTTATGTGCCCTCCCACGCCATCCCCGTTACGCCCCTAGGTTTCATACCATAAAAAGGTACGCAGTTCGTATTGTACTGCACCCATTTATCCTATTTCATAGCTGGAAGCCTTCCATTATCTCGGTATCGATGAATAATCACCCTATGGGATTTAACATGGATATGAGCGGACTAGCTACCTAGCTAGTATTTACAACCTCGACAATTGAATTGATGTGTTGTTTGTTGTGATGTTTGTTGCCTAACTTGGCGCGACACTAGCGTGTGTCTAGATTCATTATTTTTATTGCGCATTGTTAAGCATTAATGCATCTGTTGAGCCATCCATTACCTTTGGAAGAAGTTTGGAAGAACTGCATGTAGGCACATTGTAAGTGGTATCACCACCAGCTGACAGACAATAATTTTGTATTTTGAAACACGACTGCATACTAATCCCATAATATGCATGGTTCTAAAGTTAAAGGGCAACTAAGGCCTTACTGCAGTCTTTTTTTTTCAGCTCTCTTAAATACAAAAATAACAATTAAAATCCGTTGCATACAGCATTTTATACTTTAAACAGAAAGAATTTGAAATTTACTAAATTTAGTACTATTTCTTGGCAATAGATGCCGTAGTTAGCAAAGTGTGTTAACTAATTGTACTTGTACTTGTATATACTTTTTCCCGCAAAATAAATAAACATTTTATCAAAAGGCAAAAATGTAACATCTAAATAAGTACGCACCAATTCCAATTGAAAAAAAAAAGCTTTTTTCCGACTAATTTATTTGATAATTGAACTTATAATCCTTACTTTGTTAAGCTATTACAAAGGCACTGTTGAGGAATGGCACTCGGCGTGTCGCCGCAGTCGCCGTGAGGAGGTGGTGTTGGCCCTTTTGCGCATTGGTCACACTCGACTTACTCACTGTTTCCTTTTGCGGGGGTTGACCCTCCTGAATGTTATTGGTGTCGGCGGCCACTTACGGTCCTGCACTTCCTTGTTGATTGTTGCCATCTTGATGGTTTTCGTCGTCGTTTCCATCTTCCGCATGACATTGTGCGTCAATTGGGCGATAAGTCTGTCCTCCTGTCCGGTGTTTTTCAATTTTTGCAGGAGGTACAGATGTATGACAAGATTTAGATTAGGGGTTTGAATAATATCTCTGTAATGTGTGGTGCAGTGGCAACCCGGACCACTGCACTGTGACTGAGGTTGGCGCTAATGACCAAGCTGTCGACGCGCCACTAAGCCCCCCTTACTTTGTTTTATTACAACTGAATTGAGCTTCCAACTAATTTATTTGATAATTGAACTTATAATATTTCTCTGTTTTATTTCAAGTAAACTGTCCACGTGGATCTTTTCAAAGCAGAGACAAAACATCCTGTGAACTGTGTCCTCTGAATACTTACCAAGATCAAGAAGGATCCACTACTTGTCTCCCATGCCCTAACGATGCCCAGACTTTGGAGCCAGGTTCCATTTATGCCAACGATTGTTTACGTATGTATGGCTATATTTAATATTGAGTAACAATTGTGTGAACTTCTTTACTACTACTTTAAATAGGACACTGAATAAAAAATATGCCCTTTTCTAAACTTTGGAGTTGTTAGTGAATGATAGTGACCTTAACACATACTACGTTGATGCTGACTCAGTAGTAATGCTCACTCAATACAGTTGTGAATTTTACAGGGAAATTACCTCTCAAAGCCAGCTACTGCTTAAACTCATTGTTAACGTGTAGGCTCATACCAAAACTGTAAACTAAGGCTAAGTAATTAAGAGTTTTAAACTACATACCTAATACAAAATAGACACTTCTTCAATAAACCGTTACTATTTCTTGATGAAAACTAACAGTGATTTTTTATCTTTTTTTTTTATCTAGTTGGTTGTGTTCCTGGGACGTTTTCTGAAACTGGTCTTGAGCAATGTACAGCATGTCCAATTGGAACCTATCAAGATCATCCGCAGCAGACAAGTTGCAAAGATTGCCCCAAAGGAAAGACAACATGGGCTGAAGGAGCTGTCTCATTGGTCAACTGCTCCAGTAAACAATTTTGATCTCTCATTGTATTTTGTTTGCCTTACATTCGTTTAATTTAATGCTCAATACCGAATAATAACAAAAAAAAGTGCCCATCGGGCTCCCCACCATTGTTGGTCACCCAATAATGCCCACCTCATTTTTCGTTAATGGCATATGTGTTTGGATCGTTGGTTCCTTTTTCCAGTTTTAGGCACGGTTAGCCTTGATGTTGAAATGTAAAATGTGGTGCTAATGTGCACTCAATACAAATGCTAGGTGATCGCCTCTACTACCGATGCCATCCATACGTTTCCGCTTTTGGCTTTCTGTCTTTAATCCATACGTTTCTGCACAGTTCCTGCTGTAGTTTGTTCTTCGGAAGACGAAATTTTTGTTGTGAACCATGTGGAGGGGAACTGATTGTTGAACCGAGCACAGAATTTACCGTCCAGTCGGCGATAAGGCTGGAAGGAATTCATCATCTGCCCATCTGGATCTCAGGATAAATAAAACACAATTTTTTAGGATTACTAAAACTAATTTTATGTTTAAAATTCCGATTTTTTTTTATAAATATGTGAAATACAATAACTTCAAAGATGGAAGATGTACTCTGAAAAATATGGGACTGCACGTGTAATGTTTTTCATCAATCTGACATTTTTTTTTTAGAACAAACACAATTCTAAGCTATTTCAATTGCCCTTTGGATTTAAACGTTGAAGCACGCAAGCGGAAAATTGAACCATGACAGTTGGCTGTGTGGCTTTCTTCCATTTATGTACATATATTGAGACAGCCACTGCTACCAATGGCATATTGACAACAATGTGAAAAATGCTGGAGGTGGTCAGCTATGCAATTGTTATAAGCTGTTCTTGCTTTGGGTAAAAGGTTTTGGTGGCAGCCATAGCTATTGAACGCTATAAGGCTACATATTTGTTGTTTTTTTTTTCAGATACGTGTGCTGCCGGTTCATACTCACCGACTGGTTTAGCTCCATGCGTTCCGTGTCAACTAGGGTTTTACCAAGGAGCGAAGGGTCAGACAGAATGCATTGCCTGTCCTGGTGACACAACAACGCTAGCAGAAGGAACGCTTTCTGAATCAGATTGTAAAGGTAACAATTTTCTCTCTTCAGCTGCTAATTGGGGTTTTGAATTCTGCGTTGGTGTCACGTATACATGCTCATATTAATGCATGCCCAATGCCAGCTATGGAGTGCTAACCGCTACAGAATTATTCCACAACTAATACCATTGTGTCAATAAAGTGGTTTTCCGAGTTCGAATTGTCGCTATTTAATACTGTCGTAAAGGTTTTATAGAAGTTTAGAACACCATTGTGCTGAAAATAGCAAGCAATGAGCCCCCATTTGGCAAATTCTTGGCGTTAAGAAAGAAATTACAAAATTGTAGTCTAATGTTGATTTTTTTTTAAATCTATCTATGAGACTGCAGGACTTAGTACAAGTGATGGAACGTAGGGTAGGATTGTGTTGTTGGAGACTGCGCCTTCATGTTTTTCCTGGTTGTACTATACGTTTTTTCCTTACAGTCGTTGATGTTTGCAATCCAAATCCGTGTACTCACAACACCACGTGCACGCTGGACCCAACTACTGAACATGGTTACAACTGCACTTGCAGTACAGGTCTGGCTGGAACCAACTGTGAAGTCAACCTCAACGACTGTGAAAGCAATCTGTGTTTTAACAACGGCACATGTGTAGATGGCATTGATGACTATAGTTGCATTTGTCAGCCTGGTTTCGATGGCGAGCTGTGTGAAAACAACATTGATGACTGTTTTGAAGGTACGGATTAACAGAAACAAGGTTTTGTTTGCAGTTGATGTACACAGTAGTGAAAATGTGAACTGTGTCCAAGTATATAATAATTTTTACCTTGTAAATTAAAAGTAACATTATGAAATTTATGTTTATTGCCTTTTACAGAAGCATGCCTGAATGGTGGCATTTGTATTGATGAAATCAACTCCTATCGTTGTGAATGTCCCGCAGGCCTTGGTGGTAATAAATGTGAATTTAATTACGACGACTGTGCAAATGAACCATGTAAAAATGGGGGTACTTGTTTCGACTTGCAGCAGGTATGGATGATAAAAAATGTTCCTTAATAAAGCAGGCAGAATGTAGTTTATAATTCAAATTGCTTTCGCTTGTAACTAGTGGCGTAGCTACGTTAGGTGGGACCGGTGGCATATTCATTTTAATCCGTACTTTTTCTAGTTTTTTTGTGTGTTTTTTTATAGTGTAAACAGGGACTACTTTTTCGTACTCCAGTCAAGAGGTCCCTATTTTCACTTTAAGAAAAAAAAACTTGGAAAAAGTTTGAACTTAGATACATTATTTAGATACATTTTTTTCCTTCCATGCGATTTTTATGGGCCACCATATTATTCTAATGATATGGGAATGGACTGAAGGGGGGGGGGGGGCTCGGAATTAATTTTTAAAATACAGTTTATATAAAATTATATAAATATCTAGTGTACTACTAAAGAGCCTTTTTTAAATTTAAATAATTGCTTTTTCTTACGGGGGGGGGGTCAGAGGTTGGGGGCCGGTGGCTGCCACCCTGTCACTACGCCACTGCTTGTAACCAATGCCAAGCGATTGAAGTGGTATGGAAAAAGGCTATACTGATCATGTGAATAATCTCAACAGTCCCAATAACTGCCCTTTGGCATTGCACTGATACTGACCTTTGTTTGGAACCTGCCTAGTTCAACTTTTACTTCTGTAATTATAGTTTCTGCAAGCTGTGCAGTTTAATGCATTGTTAAGAAGGTTTGAAAAAGGAATTACTGTGGTTTAACAGAAAAAGTCCTTAAGCGTCTTCAGCATATGCTTGTTTCACACCAGTTATTCTCCTATTCCACAACCGATGCGAAGGAAGGAATAGAGCAAGTAATTGCTGATGGAACCGGGCTTCTCACTTGCCCCAATTGCTTGCCCTGCACTACTCTTTCTTTTTTTGTCGTCAGTCAAATCCTGCTACAGAAGCATCGCTCACAGAAGAAATGCTTTTAACCATTTTTATTTAGTTATTTATGTAATTTATTAATTTAGGTCTGTATTTACTACTGCAACGATTAACTCCATTTCATTAAGCATAGTACACTAATAAAATTCAAGGCAGCTTCAAGGCTTTGGTTTTCATATTTAATGCTTTTCAATGAATTCTTGACCTCAAATCACAAAAGTTATTTATCATGAATATTTAATGACACAAAATGTAGAATCGTACTTCGAGTTAAAGTTACAAAAATTATTAAGCATGAGTATTTAGTGACATAAACTATAGAATTTGATTTTAACTTCAACTCATGATTTATTTAATGACATAATAGATTTAATGTGCGTGGAAAGAAACTGATAATTGGAATTATATTGATCGCATAATTATTTAGTGCCTAATTTCTTTTATTATTTCACTGTAATTTATATTACTAAAAGTTTTAAAAGACCTGAGAACTATTGGAGATGGCCACTATTACTGACCCAGTTAAAGGCCTACATTAATTAAGCAAGGAATATTTCGACATCTCTGATAAATAAACGTATTGGAATTGCAGTATACTTCTTTATGTAATTTCAAGAACTTATCTTTAACCATTACTTTAGAAACTTTTATTTAACAAAATCCTATACTGTATAATTATGCATGACCATAAGTTCAAGAATATTCGATGCCTGACCACTCATACGGCCAATTTAGTTAGACAACTGGTTGCCAAGACCCAGCTACCAGTGACTAGGGAACATGACGGGAAAATACAAAGTTGTAATAAAACATTATTGTTCCTGATAATACAGCGTAGTTGTTACATTACAGGGTTTTCGATGTTGCTGCCCACATGGTTACGCAGGCTTATTGTGTGAAACCGACATCAACGAGTGCGAACCGAATCCGTGCATCAACAACGCCGTATGTCAAGAAGGCATCAACAGTTTTACGTGCACTTGTCTGCCCGGTTTTACTGGTGACAATTGTGAAATTAACATTGATGACTGTCAATCTTCGCCGTGTCTTAACCATGCTACTTGTGTGGACCTAGATGAGAAATATCAGTGTATTTGCCCGCCAGGGTTCAAAGGAAACAACTGTGAGACAAGTAAGTGACCATATTGGAGCCAAACTAAAATAAAAACTTAATGTCAAGCTAATCTAATTTAGTTATGCGAAGCTCTGTGCAAAACGACGTTGAAGTTTTTAATTTTTATAGTATGAATTATTAATTAATTGGGATTAATAAGGTAAAATGATTTAAAATATGATAAAATCAACATCTTAATAGAGCTTTGGATCTTGCCTCCCCTCTGTGTCATCTTAATAAGTCGAGAACAGACTGAACTGAGATACAACATTTCGAAACGCAAACGACACTGACATTTCCAACACTGAGCAATGTCGAGGTTTAATGGTAAGTCTCGACAAAAAAATTGAAAACACAAAGTAACTGCCATGTAGGTGTGCATTATCGTGATGAGACCAACACTGATGATGTTTACATCTGGTGAAAAACACATTAATGTATTTTAATGCTGTCATTTCACTTTATGAAGTATTAATGTTATAGAGTCTAACGAATTCTATATTAAATTTTACTGTTTCAACGATAAATTAGTATACATTTTTTAATTGTAGCTCCTTAACACGCAAATGTTGTGGAAAAAACGAAAAGAATTTTTTTAACACCCTCGAATCCTTTTTTTAAAAATGTATTTCTGTTTGCTATGAAACAGAAAGTGAGTAGTTAAAAAGCATTCGAAGGTGGACAGGGAGGATGTATAGGGAACCTTTGTGCGGCGAACAAACCACAGCCTAATAGGTAGCATTATGGAACAGGGAGCAGTAGGACACAAGATTGAGACCAATCATTGGAGAACATAGTACCGTACCTAAAAAAATGTATTAAAAAAACTGCTAGTACGGAAAAAGTTAACGAGGAAAGTCAAATTTTATTATTGAATAACATTTCCTGAGCATTATGGATTGTAGTTGTGTACTAAATGGAAAGTAAGTTATTTAAAAAGAAACGACATAAAAAGACAAAGTCTAAAGGAGGCTGCAAGCTTTAGGACAGTTTCCTCGTAACCCTAGCAAAGTGAGCAAACTACAGCCTACTGGATAGCGTAGTGAAGGTGCAGAGGAACAGTGGCACACTCTGGAGTGAGGTGGGGGTTGGGGGAGGGGGCTGGTAGGAGGGCAAGTGTGTCCGATTCAAAGTTAAATAAAAAGTATGGTTGGAGGGCAAGTCCCCCTCGACCCCAAGTTAAGAGCAAAATTTATGGTAAGAGAGCAAGTGCCCCCCGAACCAAAGTTAAGAGTTAAAATTTATAGTAATTAAGAGAGCAAGTGCCCCCGACCAAAAGAGAAGAGTAAAAATTGTGGTTAGAGATCAAGTGCCCTCCGACTCAAAGTTAAGAGTAAAATTTGTGGAGCAAGTGCCCCTGATCAAAAGTTAAGAGTTAAAGTTTGACAAAATCAGACAAATAAGGCTACTGAAAACTGACTTTTTAAACGTTACAGAACACTAAAATTGCTGAAAATTAATTGTGTTATATGCCTGGAGGGACTGAAAGCA
>JAHWFP010227903.1:105453-140387 GCA_023313725.1 Lithobius niger
CCCCCCCCCCCCCCCCCCCCGCCCTCCTTATACGGTTAGCTGTATTCTTGGCCTCTGCTTTGAATTCCAATCCCCAACTAAATTCCTGGGTGTGCCACTGCAGGGGGTTGGACATAAGATTATGACTGGCTTAAGACTGCATAATAAACATAAAAGCCATAAAAGGGTAACAAAAATGTTTACATCAATAAGTGTTAAATCACGGTGGTTATGGAATTCGTATTTTTATACCTTGCCTGTAAGTAATTGTTTTCAGTTTACAGCAAGTTCGTGGTTTGAATGTACACTTCATTATAACACAGCATAAATTGTAACAGGTGTAAGAAATTCACAAAATACATTTTAATAGGTTTAAAAAATTATTCAACTGACAAATGAAATCTTTTGCTTTCCCATTAGAACTTCCCAGCAATTTTGACCTATCGTATCTGAATGCTCAAGCATCTAACTACGCAAAACTTGAATTGCGAGAGGATCTTCCAGAAGTAACTGTTGCCTTCTACATGAAAGCCTCATCAAAGGCCACACGTGGAACACCGGTTTCCTTTTCCCACTACTCCAAAGACACATGGGAAGTAGATAGTAATGCCTTGACGTGGTACGATTACAACAAATTCATCGTTTACCTTCTTGGAAAAGAATTACGCACACAGCTGTCCGGAAATAAGTGAGTGTTCGCAATTTCATTTGCAGACATGGGAAATACTTGTATGTTACATCTTGTAAAACTTAAATGTGCTCTATTTCTTAATTGTTAACAGAGTCCCTCCAGACCAGTGGCAGGTTTACCAGGGTAGTAGGGGGAGGGATGGGTCAATTGCTGTCCACCTCTCTGCTTTTAGAGGTCTGAAATGGTCCCTGAATTATTTATTACTTACCATATACATAAGGGAAAAGTCTTAAAGTGACCTCGCGTCATCTGGAGACACGAAAACTCGTAAGAACACAAAAATGTACGAACCTCAAGTTTAAAACATCCAAATATTTTTGTTTCCCAATTACCGTATATAGTTTTTTTTTTATATATTATAAAAGAGTTTTTCCTACCCCCTCCCCAGCAAGAAAAATCTTAGGCTTAATAATCGCATAGTAGCTTACATCTAAACGTAATTCATATCGTTTTGCTAGCCACTGCCCTCCACTTTTCATTATGAATACCTAGATCGTCACTCACTGACCATGGGAATATGGGAAAGCAGGCGGTTTTCTGTAAGGCCTAAGTGGCCCTATGGCCTAATGGACCTATAGTGAGTTCCGAGGACTTGTATTTTTCCGGGCCCAAGTACTCTTCTCAGGCCCTTGGGTGTTGTGAATCCTTTCTTGTTTCATCTACTGAAATGGGTACCTGTTGCACTGAAGTGCTTGCATCAATTTGACAACTATAGTGGCTTTCACTAAATCAAAAAACAAATGGGATTTGGGAAGAAGAGAGCCGATTTTGATTTTAAATGTACAGGAAGCAGATTTAAATGCTGGTCAGGACACAGCTTTTTTATTGCATTTATCCCAAGACTACTGGTAACGTACATGCTCCTTGCACAAGTGAAATTTGTTGACCTAGTTCCACACATTCAAGATCAATGGAACAGGTATGTTTCCAATCTGATAAAACGGGTTTACAAGTTACAAGCCAAAAACAGCTTTCTCCGTGTCATTTTCAGCCGCCACGTTGAATCTTAACAAAACTTGAATGCCACCTCTTAACGGATTTATGTTTGATTTGACGAAGAGCTTGAACTAATTTGTGTCCATTCTGCCAACTGTTTATAAGTTGAACATAAGTTTCTTGTATGACGTTTTCAATCGCTCGGTCAGTTTAAAGTTCCGATGAAAATTGAAAATAAATCTCACCCAACTATACTAGCAAAGCATAAAATCATTACTCAAAGTTTCGTTCTTCTTTAGTAGGGATAAAAAAAAGTGATGATGTAAGGATGACAGGTGAAGATGAAGTAACTTCATCCTCATGTCATCCTTTCATGATCATTGCCATCTTTTCTTCGTCTTAACCAACTAGTAGATTACAAAAATCATTCCTCAACATTTTATATTTTTCACTAAGTAGTACTTTATCAGAGGGTTGTAGTTGCATCATCAATGTGACGATGAAACTAGGATGACAGACGAGAACGAAGATTCTTCATGACCATGAAGTCACTTCATCCTCATCTGTGATCTTTTTTCATCATGTTTTTATCCTTCCCGAGGAAATTCTACTGGTTAAAGAACGAAATAGTGAGGAATGATTTTATCTGTATTAACGGGGTCAGAATCATTTTCATTTTTATTGCGACTGACAAGATACACATATTTTTAGACGTCAATTACAGTATTTTCAGTTAACTTTATGCTTCTTTGCACTTTGCATGGTGAAGCTGCCAGGGAACTGAAGTGTATAAAGTGATTACATTGCAACCTATGTACAAAGTTTCTAACTACTGGGATACACCAATTAAAAAACCATTTGCCTAAATCATTCTAGTCAAAGTTTGTGTTTTTTTTATATATGTTCATTCTGTTCATGCAGAGATGACAACTGGCACCATTTTGCCATTACCTGGTCTAGTAGCAATGGAGCGTGGGCTATCTACAGTGATGGTGAGCTACACAAAAGTGGAAATGATGTTGCCACCAATCATACTTTATGGAAAGGGACATTTGTTCTTGGTCAAGACCAGGACAGCCTTGGTGGCGGATTTAGTTCTACGGAATCTTTTCACGGAAAAATTTCTCAGGTACAGTTCCATCCAACTCTTCATCCTAGTTTAAAGTGAAATACGTCTGAGAAATATTAGTATTTTGTCTCGTGGCCACTAGTTTAAAAGAAAAGAAAAAAATTCGGAATAGAGTGACTATTCGAAAGTTGCTATTCTCGATTTCAGTTTTCCAACAAGCTGTTGGCTCAGAAAGTCAAGGATGGTTTCAGAGGTTTTAACACTAAACCAGTGAACAATGCGCATATGTCTAATTCACCCAGTTCCATGTTCCCCCGTTGGTCCTACATAGGTAACAGTAGGAACACAGTACAACCGGGGGTGAGGGGTGATCGTCTGACTGAAAAATCACATAATTGGAAGAACATATGCAGTATAACAATATAACGGAAAATCGTCTGACACGAAATTCATATAATGAAAAATTGTCTAATGTTCCTGCCTCGCTCGCACTTGCGTGCTCACTGTGGCTATACATATAACATCAGGAACTGCAGTCATATTATCCTCACTGTGGCTATACATATAACATCAGGAACTGCAGTCATATTATCATCTAGTTATACTATTATCCATTGTACGATTATCCATTATACGATATTTCGATTAGATGATTTTCCGGATTTGTTATTTAGGCAGATAGAGAACTATTCAATTCGAAGATTTTCCAGTTGGCCATTTGTCCGGCACCCCAACAACCGACAGTAATGATGAGTTTTTGATGGCAGGCTGGCAAAGGGTGGCATGACTGTTGGTTGTACTGTGACTCATTGGTTGTACTGTGATTCAATAAATATATACAAATCGCTGTAAATTATATAGATTTAAAGGAAAGAGGAAAACAAGCCAGACAGCAATTATCGGACAGTAGAAATAACGTAGTACAGTAAGTTACCTTTATGCTTGTGTAGAGGATCGGCCAGTGTAGGAGTGGGGATGTTGATAAAGGTGTTACTTCAGCGATCTGGGGGTGGATTGGGCTGCCAGTTCGAATCCGGTTCATGCCACTGCGATGAAATGTAAGTGCATAAAGGTGGCTTACTGTAATACGTTATCAACAGTATGATTTTCGCTGTTTGGTTTCTTTTCCTCTTTGTTTTACAATGGTGGTGCCAAGTCACTACACAGCGTAAATACGCTGGATTTACACTGTGCAATGACTTGGCACCACCATTATCCAATCGTGGATATTAATTGAAATATTATTTTGTTAAAAATGTGTGCTTTTGGAGTGCTTTTACACTGTACAGACGGAATTGCCCGCGGCAGCCTAATTTCCGTAGTGTGAAGTGACACCCACAAAAATCACTTCTAAAGCAATAAGAAATAACCTCACAATGAGGATTGATGTTTGATTGAGGCATTTTTATTTTCAGTTCAATGTCTGGAACTTTGTAATGACACCCAGTGAAATTCAGAAGCTTGTTAAGTCATGCGGTTATGTTGGAAATGTTATAGCATGGCCTCACACCAAAGAAAGCTTGTCTGGTGACATACGCATTAATGAAGTCAGCGATTTATGCCAAAGTAAGTGACATGTTTGGTTATTACTATCAATGTATAATATAAACTAAATATCACTTTCGACAAGCTAAAAGAGTACGCAAAACTTAAAGCAGGTGATGATCCAATAAGCTTATGGTATTGCTCAGTAAATGGTTGATGCTATTTGATAATCAAGTGAGTTAGTAACCATGAATTATGTTTTAGTTTCTGAAAATGTCAGTAGCCTATAGCATCATTGATTGCGTTATATTAAAAAATTGATAGAATCCAAAGGTTGTCTTATTTTTCTTTGAGGTGCTAATATTTTTCTAATACCCCCGTTTTCCAACGAGGTAAAGAAATCTCTTCCCACTAAAAGCTAACATTCGTGTTGTTTCTTTTAAGCCAAAGGAACATGTGGTCGAACAAAAGCGGAATGCCACTGCCATGAAAACAGCATACCACATGGTAAGTTTCTTCGTCTCCTTCCAAAATGGGTATGTGAAGTATGTAGAACTTTAGTCTTATAACTAACACAAGTCTTTTGAGAAACGTCCGTGTAAAGTTCTGCGAAAAAAAATTATTGTTCATTAACCTTTTCAGTTTTTAGGCTCATTTTCTTTTGGTTGACGAGAAAATAGACATTACAACTTTCAAATCACAGAAAAATATAAAAATATAAAAATAATTTAGATCAACATTTAAAACAAGTGGGGGGGCAGCGACTACCTAGTCACAAGCGGTCTTCTGTACACTGATGCCACTTCTGCCACTTTCAGGCCACTTCTGCTTCATACTTCATTTTTTTTTTATTCATTTTAACTAACTTTTGGATGCTGAATCTAATGGTGAAAACCTTTTGTCCCTATCTGCAGGGCCGGATTAAGGCAGGGACATTACGGACATTTGTCCCTGGACCCAACTTTCTAACGGGCCCCCGGCCCTGTTAATAAAACTTTTTCAGCTAAACAAAATTTCTTTCATAATGTTTGACAATCAAAACTAAAAAAAATTGGGCAGAATAAGGAGCAAATATTGAGCAGTAAAATACTAAAAGGTAAGATGAGAAGTACCGTAACTGACAAGTAAAATTCAAAAATACAAAAATTCTTCCCCTTCCCACAATGTTCTTCCATTTGCCCCTTGGAAATGTGTAATGTGTGGTGCAGTGGCAACCCGGACTACTGCACTGTGACTGAGGTTGGCGCTAATGACCAAGCTGTCGACGCGCCATTAAGCCTCATCTCCCCCCCCCCCCTGGTAAGGAACTGTTTACATAGAACAGAAGTATGGGAAGGGGAGGGGCCCCCTCAAGAATTTTGTCCGGGGCTCCGAGTAACCTTAATCCGGCCCTGCCTATTTGGAACATTCCATATGAGATGGACTAACTTGTCGGCCACTACCAGTAATTTTCGGGTCACTTCTGCATCATCCATCCGGGTGTTTTTTTTTTATTCATTTTAACTAATTGATGGATGCTGAATCTGATGATGAAAACCATTTGTCTCTATCTGGCACTGTTCCAGAGATGATGGGCTCACTTGTCGGCCACTTAAGAGCCATTTCCGCTTCATACATCCAGTATTTTTTTTTAATTATACTTTTTAACTAATTTGTAGTCGCTGAATCGAATGGTGAAAACCATTTGTTTCTATCTGGCACAGTTCCGGAGTTGAAAAAGGCAATCGATAAACGGACCGACAAAGTCTTTGCTATAGCCTTCTCAGCTTTCGCTGTACAAAAGGCTAATAAGTAAAACATTAAATCAAACATGTTTTGATTTTTTAAACGTGCTATCGTACCCAAAATCAAAACTGGTAGCGCCGTCAAGTTGAGCATGGTTTGGCCTTTCAAAAGAGTGCTAACAGAGCAAGCCATTCAACAAGGTTACGGCACCAACTATTACTTCAAGCAAGCTGTACAATTACAAAAAGGAGAGGAGTGAAAAGTTGTGTTAAAGCCTGATATAATTATTATGTCAGGCTTTACAATAACTTTTAAGATTACATTTATTACACAAATTAACATTTACACATTAATTTATTACATGTTAGGCTACGAAAAAAAATTACTTGGTTCTCAAGCCTTGCCTGGTGGTCAAATTTACCCCTGGTCATCGCTTTTTATTTGCTAGTCAAGCTAAATTTATTACTGTACAAGAAAAACCAATTCAGTTAGCTGAAAATAAGTAGTATTTAGGCTAACTTGGCATTCAATTATCGTACTCCATGTTAAGGTACACCACTTGCAGGTCTAAAATTTTAGGATCCAAGTGTTTGGGGAAGATTTGAGTTGCTTTCCATAAAATAAAAAGCCTGGTGGCCTGGTTACTTTTGGAATGAAAAAGCCCGCGAACCATGCATATTTCTTTTCACGGCCTTAAATTTATTTTATTTTATTGCACATTATTACACATTGATTAGAGATTAATCAATTACAGATTAATTACACAAATTAAGATTACATCTGATATTAGGCTGAAAAAGGTTGGTTATAATTGTTAGGCCATTATTTAAGATTACAATTAAAACCTTTAAAATTTTGCTTGCAGAGATGTGTTAAAATTCCTTTAAAATCTGTAAAATTCTACTTATATCTCATTGTACTCTGAAAAAAATGCTTTCTTCAGAGTAAAATGAGATACATAGCATGTCGGACTATGTCCATATCTGCACAGTAGAAGATATCAAAATATTAGTTAACTGTGTTTTATGTGCAATTGTGTTCGACTTGTTTTTACTGTTTACATTCCCAGACATTTTAGTATGAAAGGAAGAAACACAAACGGGGCCGTTTCTTTGACCTGGACTTGTTGTTACTTCTATATAAATTTCTTAAAACAGATGATTACTGACCAACAGTCTTAAGCATGTATAATCCCAATTGCTATCCCATTCCTAGTTATTACCTAACCAAAAGAGAATCATCCCAGATGAGGAAGTGGGGTTAATTAGGCCTACCAATGTTGACTCCTCTTTGTTTTTATCCCCAGCCATTCCGTCAACAATGATACCTCGTTACTGAACTTTCTGTACGTACCAAGGATCAAAATTTCCATCAGCATTGCATTAACAACATCACTGTGTATTTACCACGTATGCTCAAGATAAAATTGTCTGTCAGCACTGCTTTAATGTAACATCACTTCATATTTATCACTTCACATTAGCATTTCTTTAGTTACAGCGGTTTGAATGAAGTTGGGTACCCGCAGACACTCAAAAAGGGGCATATTTTTTTTTGGGGGGGGAGGGGGTAAAGGGTAAAAAGCAACATTCTTAATAAAGTGAAGCACTATCCTTGGTTTCCTATACCTGCTTCAAGAGACCTAATAATAATACGTGCATTAAAGAATTAGTAATAGCAGTTCCATATTAAATTTGAGGCCTTTGAATCAATATTACTGTTTTAAACAGACTTTGTTTTCATGGTTTTGCCAATGATTTTTATGTACTGAAAGAATATTCAAAATAATAGGGAAGGTCACATGCCCTAAATGCATTTGCGGGTACCATTGTGAATGGATGTCTTTGAACTTTGAAATTAGTTTCCATTAACCGATGTTACATTTATGTTGTGATTTCCATAGCTTTTTCCTGTGAAAAACGCATTGACACATGTGCGGCAGATGTATGCAAGAATGGCCAGAACTGTCAGACCTATGGAGCTTCAAAATATTGCAACTGTTCGTCTGGGTTGAGAGGGAAATTTTGTCAGTTTGGTAAGTTTTACAATATTAACGGTCTTTGGTCTGACGCAGATTTAATTGTGCGGTTATAAATATCGAGTGTTTTGCATTTTATCCATCAGATGTTGATGAATGTGCTGACAAGAACGGAAATTGTGAATACAAATGTGTGAATACAATTGGATCGTACCATTGCCAGTGCATGCCCGGCTTTGTCTTATCTAGCGATCGTCATAGTTGTGAGCCAATTACCCATTGTCAAGATGCTGAAGGTCGAATCTACGCTGAAAACGACAAGTGGGAGAATGACTGCAAAAATTGCAGTTGTTCTAGAGGGAAAATCTCTTGCCGTCGTTTTGACTGTCCATCAAAGTTGGACTGTCCCAAGGTAAGTTAACAAGTTTGTTTTTACTGCATTAACTAGTTCGGCATACAGTTATCAAATTATAATTATTTGTGTAGCATACCCATATACAGAATTTTGGTAAATTTTTTTGAAGCTGAAGAATTAGTTTTCAAGGTGTTTTGTTGGTAGTAATTTTTTATTTTATTTTTTTTTATTTATTGTGCTTAAAGGTAGCACCATAAGAACTACAAAGAACACCGTTGTGTTTGTGGCTTAATCAAACCACAAAATTATGGTGTGATTAGCAACCAAACTAAATATTTCATACGTGCAGAAAACTTCATAATACTTCTTAATTCATAATATATTAGTTAATCAATTGAACAACTGATTAAATTTGCAAATTTAATTTACCGGTAAATAATCAGTAATTTCTTACTATCTGCAAAATACTAACCTTCAGTATTTGCTAAATCGTTTTGCTTTATTAGCCCAAATTTTAAATCCCTCTATCGTTTAAAACCCCAATGCGTTGAGTTTAGCGAGTCTGTCGCCAGGATCGCTGGTGGTGCGGCCTATATCAATTGATATAGTGCCATTCTCATCCATTCCGTTTTGGGCATCCATGTTAGCAACATAGGAGTTCACTTTGTTTGCTTTGGATCCCGACTGATTCCTCACTTTTGTGTACCAGCATATACCCTGCAGTAATAAATGGGTGCCTCGACGCCCCATCCACGCTGGAACAAGAAAATGTTCCCGATGTGAAGTATTTTTAAATTATTGTTAACTTGCATAACTAACCGGAATGTGTTAGGCCTAATAACCCGAATGCTTTAGGCCTAATATTTTTGCTCAATGTCTTAGGCCGTTCTTCTGTTGTTGATACCTTGTGGATCTTTTTTAATTCATTTGCGGACAAGTTTCTGCTTCTTTCTTATTGAAAAGCTTTCATTTTCAAGTTTAATTTGCACATTTAGACTTGCACGCTGCCTGTTACGTGTATTTCACGTACGTTGGGGGGGGGGGGGGAGATGAGGCTTAATGGCGCGTCGACAGCTTGGTCAGCGCCACGTCGCCGGGGTTCGTGCTCTGCTCTCTTGGTTCTCAGGAATATATAATACAGCAAGCAGTCTTCATTAAATAGAATGCAAAAGAATACAAGGTACAGAAAAGAAAGAAAAGACAACTGCCAGAACTTGAACACAGGACTTCTCACATACTAGGCAGACCCTGGCTACAGACTCCTGTTGAACTCAGTGCTTGTTCAACCTTTCTCAGTGGTGACCTAAACGCCACAAACATACACAAGGAGGGGAAAGCAGATTACTTCTAGGCCTTTGTACTAGAAAAAAACACAAGCAATAAATAGAAAAGATACTTTTATAATGTGTTCCATTAAAAAATAAACAAGCCCATTGCAAAATCATCCATTCCTTTAGCTGTTTCTTCAGTCAATAAAGAAATAAATTCTTTGGTAATGTATTGAAGATCGACAGTGAAACGTAATTGTCATTCGTACTCCATAATTATTCCTGAAAAAATGTTAAGTTCAGTTCTAAAGAATTTAATCGATTTGATAAAACATTTTTGTCTAGCAAATATGGGAATTAGTTTTTCAGCATGATTACAAAGTTTTTTTTTAGCTTTAAAACATCCAAAATATAACTTACCTGTAAACATTTCTTTAGTTGTGGTACGAGCATTATTTTTAGAAATAAAATTTTCGTAACCTTATTTTGAATACTCTGTAATCATTTAATTTAATAATCTGCAGCAAAGCCGTAATTCCAATGCCCTATCTTAGATGGACTCTGGACTCAATTTATGTATAACAAATTTTTTTTTTATTCTAGTGTTTAATATTGGTCTTAACTGTGTAGTTTTGGTAGGGTGTTTCTAATTTTACTAAAAGTAGTTCAATATGTTCTTTAAGTTTATACTTTTTATTAATGGTTATTAATGATTTAACGTGTGTGGTGTTTTAACAAGCATAAATACAGTTTTTTTTCTTAAGAAATAAATAATTCGTTTTCTATAGTCTATTCATGAATATTATCAAAATCATGTTGTAAAGTGTTATCATTTATTTATATGTATATAGCGTGAATAGATAGGAAGAACACATCCACAAGTGGTTGTATAATATTACAGGACACGAAGCACAAATGCTTGTTAGTGTGTTGAAAATGTATTATTAAATACAACATTATACATTTAAGTGCATTAAACACTCAACAAAACACTAAACCTTAGATACAACAGTGATAATATTAAAATAAAGTGTAATTCAATAGTGTTATTATGACACTGTTAACAGTTAACCATAATACATATTTCATTACGCGTTTTAGCTTATTAATATCCACCTAATAATAATAATAATTAATAACAATAATTTATTTTCGTGTAAAGTACGAAGTTCATTAAGGACCTTTGAGTGCAGGTAGTACACAATAAAATAACAAATACGAAAATTAAGAATTTTTCTATATTACAGTAGTACATTAATAATACTAGTCGATAAAATGGTTATTTCGAATACACTTAATGCAAATCATAAAACTTTTGCAGACATATCACATTGCAATTCCTCAACAGAACGCTCTGGAATTGACCATGTTCAAAAAGCGGGAGAGATTCCGAGAAAATAATTCTCTTCACAGTCCGAAAATGGCATTTAATCCATTTTTAATTTAACTATCAAGTATCCATTTTTTTTATCTTAAATTTCATGGTTTTCATATTCTGAAAGTGTCTAATAATAATAATAATAATTTTTTTTGGCCGTAAATAATAATTTTATTTCATTTTGTGTTACAGTAACAACAATACCACAATAGTATATATGTAGATCCACCCAAAACCAAAACTGGTAGAAAAACCCGCCAAGTTTCCAAAAACGGTCGGCCTTTCAAGGCAGTGATATCATTCCACCAGGGAAAGGCCGCCAAGGTTAATCCTATTAGCCAAGTTAATCGCACATATTAATAGTTCGAAAGTTAAATGAAAACTAGAAGATTGCTACTAGCGGTAGCAATCTTCAAGTTTTCATTTAACGTCCAAAGTATTATTCGGTGCGATTAACTTGGCTAATAGGATTAACCTTGGCGGCCTTTCCCTGGTGGAATGATATCACTGCCTTCAAAGGCCGACCGTTTTTGGAAACTTGGCGGGTTTGGGTGGATATCACAACTTTCATAGGACTGTGAACGTACATAACATTACACCGTCTGTTTAGGATGCTTCAATCTCATTTTTGCACACACTAACTAACAATCGCTGATTTCGTTCGCTTCGCTCACTCAATCAGCGCATCCCCTTCAGTTGTTTTGTTTATCCCTGCAACTTGCCCTTAATTTTTCAAGATTTCGTTCACATTTAGTCATGCAGAAACCCCCGGAGGTCGCTGTTACTAAAACAGCAAAATGCGAAGCATTTTTTGGGGGGTTATTAACAAAAAAAACCATTAGCTCGTGTATGCTCGTATTGTTGCGTAACCATCATCTAACGTGCATCCCTTTATTCTTACGCAATCCACGGCAACGTTAATGTTTCTTTATTTTGTCCTTCGTTACAGTTCATTTTTTAGTTCGTCCAGGCTTTTACAATAAATCTAACGACCAGTCTTGATTGTTGAAGCCATTGTTGCTTAAAATCTTTGGTTGCAAGTTGGAAAAGAAACGAAATTTAAATTCGCCAGTGGCAAATTTCAAAACCCTCCCACGCATTTGTCCTGACCCCTACAACCCCCAAACCAACAAAAGGACCAACCTCAGATCACCAAGCATCCGTGTGCAAAAATTCAGGTACGTAGGCCTTCGCAATTTTGCGCTAGCCGTGAGCAAAAAGTCTATGGGATTTAACATGGGAAAAACTTATTAGCTAGCTAGCGCAAGCTAGACAGTAACATAAAAACAACGTTATTGACGCATCTTTTTCTCTATGATTGGTGGACACTCATCCTTTAAATTTTAGTTTTTCTTTATCTCTGACCCTTCCCCTTACATTTTTTACAATTTGAAACATTTCTGTCGCATTGGGATTTATCCTCAACATGCCAAAATATGCTTTTAGTTGCTTACAGTTAACAGACACATGTCTGCTAGTGAGCCGCCTTTTTATCATTAACAATCAATTTTTAACAATCGGATGTATACAATGGGATGATCTACTGTTACTTGACGGCGACACACTAGCGTGTGTCTAGATATATAAAATAATTAATACAAAAGCAGAAAACAATGCAATACAAAACAATACAAAAACAGAAAATAAATAGTTATTACAATACAGAATAATAATTAACTTACATCAATTTGTAGTAGTATTACTTTCAGCAGGTTCTCCATTTATTTATTTATTTGTTGACTTGTTACATTTCATTTTACTTTAAAGGTTTTTAGTTCTAGTTTTAATTTCCTAATGTTGTCAAATTGTATGCAATAGCCAGAATTTTATCAACAACCAGCAATCAATATCTGGATTCCCCATTTTAGAGAATCAAAGATTTTCATAACTTTTTTTTTATTACACGGTGAAAGACTGTTGGTAAATGAGCCTCATTAATAAGAATCCATTCTTTAATTATCTTTTGATGTTATGTGACAATTTGTCCCGTATATTTTTTGGAATTTCTTTTAAAATCCAGGGGACAACATCCACATTGCATCACTTACCATAAAAGGTTCTCCAAGTGGGTGTTTTTAACCATGCATTTTTATTTATGACATAATAATAATAATAATAATAATGTCACAAATATCAAAATATCTGATAAAATTACTACTACCCAGATACTACAAAGTTGGACGATTTATGTCCGATAAATGTACAAAGATTAAATTACATTATTCATTAATTCATTTTACTGATATTTATTCATAGTTATTAGTGTTGCAGTCAAGTCAAGACATTTATTGACTGATCGTCGAATTACTGATCGACCCTTGACTAGCGTCAAGGCTCCAAAATTTTAGGTCTAGATGAAATTTTTGCTCATTTTTTGAAACTTAAAAAATTTAAGTTGCAGTCTTTTGACCTTTTTGCTGAACTTTGTTTAAAATTAAAATCTTAAAATTAAACTCCTATGTTAATAAATGTGGCTACCAACTCGAATTTTGTGTGTGAAAAAGGGAATCTTAGAATACACAATGATCTGCTGGAAGTTTAGTGTATCTATTAAGTTGCAACCACGTTATGAAGAGAAATTGATCGGCAAGAGATGATGCAATCAATATACTCATTGATGAAGAACTGGACAAACCTACAGCAGGTTACTCGGGGTCGCAATTGGGAGGGGGCAGCGGGGGCACTGCCCCAGTCTCTGCACTTATGCCGTGTCTCACTTTTTTAGGGAAAAGGGGCCCTGTTTTTATGGTTAGCCCAGGCCCCAGAAAGGAGGTTGTGGCGCTGAGCTTTCTAGAAACGTTCTTATTGATTTAGTTGAAGCAATCGCTTGTACCAACAAAAAGTAGAACCATACCTACTAGGGAATCATCGTCTCATACATGTCTCAATATTCTTACCGACTGGTAATCCCCCCCCCCTACTGAGACTAAAGAACTGCGTAACAGTGAAGCCCTTATCAAATCGAGGGTAGTTTAGGGTTTTCAAATCGAGATGAGGTTTTGTCGACGTCCGAAAAGTTACGATTTAACGATGTTGTGAATTACCCAATGTCGTCTCACCTAGATTACAAGCTACACTTTTGCGTTAAACCACCTTAACCCCATCAAACACGATTATTGCTAGGTCCTGCCTAGTGATAAAATGGTTCCTGGAGATAATTTTTTTTTAATTCATCATTGTTAAATCAAAACGTGTTAAATATATTTTCTTGGCTAATCAAGTTTATAGTACAATAAAGGCTATATGGTGCCGGAGGCTGTTTTTTTTTACATCAAATCAATCACTTCACAACTCTATAGCTTAGATTTGAATGCTTTTGCCCTTTAAAGCAGACCAAGATATGGCTAAAACTAAATTAAGCAAAACGCCGGGCGACGAGGTCAATTTTAGTAAAAGATTACGTCGAAGAACAAAACGATTTTTTTTCCTTTGCCTAGGAACCTAAAATCTTGACAATTTTAGTTCAAATTGTACTTAAACTAGCATCATGAGAATTAAATACTCTAGGCCCATATTGAAACTTTATTTTAATTCATTTAAGGACCAGCAATCCGTTTATGTTCCTGGAAACTGCTGCCCAGTTTGCGTTCCATTGCCAGAAGGTGTGTGCTCGCTTTATCCAAACAACGAATACCATTCTTTTGATGGGAATGTTGTTAAATTTACCAGTACCTGTCGCTACGTCGTTGCACAGGACTGTGTGCATGCCCACTTTAGCGTTCAAGTCGAAAATTCACAACAAACCGGGAAAAAGAAGCAGGTACAAGTAATTGCTCGTTGTACCAACGTCACAGTTTCACATCATGGAATGGTTTATGTCGATGGGAAAAAAGTGAGACTGCCGTACGTGAAAAGCGATGTGGTCAACATCCAAGCGACAGTTCCACACATTGTTACAGCTGCTAATGGTTTTAAAAGGCTCGATTACAAGGCTTTGTTTACCAAAAAGACAAGGAATGATGGAGTTCTGATTACACTTGGAGAGGTTAGTAAGCTCAATACAAAAAAATAAATAAATAAAACCTGGTTCTCATGAGCATTTGCTTCATTCTTTACTTTTATTATTTTCAGGGATCGCGTGTAAAGAATATATTTATGCTTCAAAATTGTCATTTTTATTCACTGGTCTAATGACGGTAATAAAAAAAAACAATAACATCTTCACCATAATAGGAAGGGTTTAACGTAACTGCCAATAAACAACATTTGTAGTTACTTTGTTCTGCTTCGTTTTTTTTTTATATACATTTATTTATTTATTTATTTATTTATTTATTTATTTATTTATTTATATATTACCATCCACACTGTGAAAAAATAATTGTAACAACATGTCGAACCTGTAGATAGTAAACCTACGTAGCCACCATGATAGCAGAAATAAATTTTTAACTAACTTCGCGGTTGGCTAATTATGAGAACCAAGGTTGCAGCCTACGCTAAATACATCAGACTTTCTGAAGCTTACACTACAGTACCTCGAATTGTAACATTCCTTTGTTTATTATCAGAGTGTGGTAGTTTTGTGGTCTCCTGCTGGACTGGTGTCTGTTGGAGTTGCAAAAGCAATGCAGCATAGGACTTGTGGCTTATGTGGCAATTTCAATGGACGTGTCCAAGATGATATGGCAACTAGAAACTATCTTCCAGCAAGAACAATGACGGTAAATCTTTGGATCTCGTTCGTGGCTTAGAGATGTTCACGATAAAAAAGGGGCAAGTTTCATTTGTATTTTTATTGCAGGATTTTATTTTGAATTGGCGTGCTGATGCTTCTAAACACTGCCCAACACCCGATTACGGCGTCGTTGGGAGACCACCCACTGCTAGCCAAACTGGGACCTGCCTTGCTTCACTACAGAGTTTTAATTACTCTGTAGATGTCTGCCAAATGTTAAGGTACGCATAGCATATTAGATGCAATTGCCTTTCATATACTATCTATGTGTCATGTCAACTTGATGAATACATGTTTCGTGCATACTTACAGAATGCGTCCTTTCACTGATTGCTACGCAAGGGTTAATCCACGCGAATACTACGATCTATGTATTCAGGATTCATGCCTATGTGGAGATAATTCAAATTGTTACTGCGACTCTGTCCAAGCGTATGCGGCAGAATGTGGTAATAAAGGAATTAACATCACTAGTTGGGATACAAAAGGCAAATGTAGTAAGTTATTAAATTTCATATTATTATTTAATTTTTTTCCTTTTGTATTTTCTGCAGCTTTTGGGATTACAAGGCTAATTTGGGGAAGGTATTCAAACGCCATCTATCTATATATTTATTTCGCTTAGGAGCAGACTTAGCTCAGGAGCAGAGCTAAAAGGATTGTTAGGGATCAGGATTAAACAAAGCTTCAATAATCAGCAAGAGGGCGAGCGACCGACAATGAGAACGGATATGCGCCCTCACAATTAGAAACAAACAAAGGGTTCAAAGGGTTTAACGAGCGTTAACCACTCCTGGTCATCAAACAAACACTATTGCTTCAATAATGCTGACTATTAGAGCCGAGTTGAAACAGCGGGAATCATCTAGACCGGCGTATGTTACCCGGGAAATAACTAGTAATAAATATACACTCTCTATACGTGCTATTTTCTACCTGTTCATTAGTCAGTACTTGGATCAGTGATGATAAAAATTAGTCTCCGAAGCATTAATTACAGAAATAATTATTTTTTTCCCACTAT
The DNA here is from genome assembly GCA_023313725.1 of Lithobius niger. Lineage (NCBI taxonomy): Eukaryota > Metazoa > Arthropoda > Chilopoda > Lithobiomorpha > Lithobiidae > Lithobius > Lithobius niger. The sequence continues at coordinate 122,020 of JAHWFP010227903.1, forward strand.
AGAATGTAATTTCTGCCACCCAGTCAGTATTTGTAAGGAGTACAAATACTGGCTGGGTGTCGGACAAGGATGTTCGACTAATTTTGATTTGGCCCATGTTAACATCGTGGAAGGCATTTTGCCGTTGCTGGTGACAGTGTTAAGTTAGCTGTTGGCATCTTGTTGTTTTGTGTGCTGCCGCCACTTTGCTTGCTACCACTGACCTATATACATGGCGTTCGGCCTATGTGTGTGTCGGGAGGCTTACCATGTTACACCTACGTACAAAATTAAATCAGCAAGTAAAAAAATAGGCCTAAAAGCTAACACATTTTTATCGCTGTTGGTCGAACCATTCTGGAGTTATGAAAACCTGAACAATTGTTTATTGTTTTACATTGTTTTAACAATTGTAATTAAGCTGAGATTAAACAAATGCTAACAATGCTAGAAATAAGCAGTTGTTGATAGTTGTTCACAATAAATTAAAGGGATATACCTCCCAGCCCCATTTTTCTCGATCCACCATATCAAGTACGGCCCCAAAGGTCCATTTACTTACCATTAGTCAATCCCTCGGTAAAAATCCGTTTGAAAATGTGGCGTCTAGGAGATTTTCTGTTGAATAATTGTTAACTTTATTTACTGTATCCTATCATTTCATCTGTGTGTGTGCATGTACTAATTTTCTAATAATTACCATGAGATCAAAAATCTAAAAGACTAATGTCTAATTTAATTTTTCCAATAGATCCAAATTAATTATTCCAATAGATCACCGAAGCAAAATTATAAGACACTAGCCTAGAAAATTAAAAATTGTGATGTTAAAATATGAGAATCATTCCGGTTTGTGACGACACAATTGTTAACTTAATGCTGTTTCGTGTTCTATTCCCAAAGCCAACCGAGATAGCAGTTACGTTTCTCGCTGCGAGGCATGCAGCTACCACCCCAGCTGCCCTTGGCTCTAGTAAATGTGCAGGTGGCGATCTCCGAGTGGCTGTGATAAGGCAGGCGAATGTTATAAGGCAGGCTGGGTGTCCCTTTAACGATCTGGGTTTCCCCAAAGCAACATAACAAGGCAAGGAGGAAGAAGGCCAAACTAGAAATAAGCAGTTGTTCACAGTGCATGTGATAGAAATTTGTGACACCATGCTGCCACTCTAGGCAAGAAGGCAAGGGGGCAGAAGGTTCAACAACGGTAAGGGAGAGGCACTGATTGAGTGCGTGAAGCGACTTATTTTTTTATGAATCATGGACATACTCATGAAGATAAAACCACAGGTGTGTATTACACCCGTCCGGTGGACGGGCTTCTTCTACTTATGTTATTAGTTTATGCCAGCTGTTTGCTTATCAATCAAAACGTAGAACATTAATATCTTTATTCTGCTTAAAGCTCAGGAAAACGACATCTTAGTGTATCCATTTGCAATTTGCACTTCAGTGCTTCACGTGTAGCTGCGGCATACCCCAGGATTACATTCCTGGAAAGACTACATAGCTCAGTTGACTTTTGTGCTTCAGTTGAGTATACAATTAAACAGGACGGAAAGCCAATGGGCTCTAGATGGGGTAAATAAATACAGATGCAAACCTATTACGTTGCCTTTTGTACTTATGTGTCAGACTGCCTGAGCAGGGGATTGAACCTACGACCTTTTAAATCAAAGGGTGAGGTCCTACCGCTGAGCTATAATGACTTTTGTTCGTGTCAGTGTGGCTCAGCAGTAGGACCTCGTCATTTGATTCCAAAGGTAGCGGGTTTGATTCCCCGCTCAGGCTGTCTGATATACGAGTCCAAAAGGCAACGTAAATTGGTTTGCATCTGTATTTATTTATTCAGTTGAGCAAAACAAATCCACTGGCGAAATTTACTAAGCACCATAGTGAAGTGTGTCATTGTCATGAATGTGCGTTGACCAGATTTATTCACTGACATGTTAGTAAATTATGAATTTATTTAAACTAGAGGACACATAACTAAGCTAGTGAGATTTTATTGGGGAGTGGAAACTTGCATTGCAGTTCAGTTTCCACAGAATACTAATGCCAATTTCCTGGAATGCCTGGAAAAATTGCGTAGGTTAGTTGTTTTTTTTTGTTTTTTTGGCCTCTGGACAAACGGTGATGATGAAAATGAACAGCTGAAGTTGGGTGAATGCGGTACCGACGTAGGCGTTTCGTATCGTTTTTAGAAAGCATAGACAAACCCATTACTGAATGAATAAACCAAACAGAAAAAAAAAATTAATACATTTACTGCTTACATTGCTCGGAAGTTAAATTAATAACTTATTTGAGCTACAATACAACACATAATAGGATATTTGTTTAACAAATAGACTGCCTGCATAAATAGATAATACATTGTATACAATTTGCGTTAAGTATTGTTAGTATTATTATGTACTCTTTATTTATGAACTTTTTATTAGTACATCTATTTATTGTCTTTTTAATTTATGTTTATGCTTTGGAAACGTAACAATAGTTTTTCTAGTATTGTTAACAGTGCATGGTATACAATAATCTTATTTCTTGTACCATAAGCATTCTTCTGTAAGCCATAGTTTAAATCTTTGTGAGGATATTCTTAAATGCTACTATCTTTTTGAACTATCTGACTAGTTCAAAAATTTATCCTAATAATAATAATACTAATAACGACTAGCTGCTCCCAGCATGGTCTAATAGAAAGCCATGTTGTCACACTGCCCTGTTTCTGTCCGGGCTCAGAGTTTATAGCCCAGAGTTGTCTGTCAACAATACATGTCGTTATATTTCGTTTGTTACTGAGTGTTACTACTAATCTACATTACCTTTACGATAACGGCCACTCGCCTTTTATCAATGCTGCTGTGAAAAGAATGAACATACTCGCCCATTAATTAAGCAATAATTTGCTGCATTTTGATTGGTTATCCTAATGACAAGCTATCTCTGTCCGCATCACTATCCCCGCTTAGCCACACATATATGTATATACATCTCTTGGATATATAATACATTTTTATTCAATGCAAGCAAAAGTGGGCTGAGAACCAAACGAGACCTCGGACATTCGATCTCGTCTCGGCATCGGCACTACTGGTTTAGGTCTTCCGTACTGTAGTGGAGAAAGCGACGCTCCCTTTTTATTAATGGCTTGTGTGAATAAGCCAAGGTTACTGGCCGCACAGGCACTACAGAGGCTAAAAACTGTTCCCAGAGAGTAAAGTTTTCAGTTTGCCAACGACTTCATTGATAATGGTGGATGCAAAGTGCCAAAAGGCTTGATGCCACTAGTTAACTGCTATAGACTTATGGAATTTTGTTTTGGATATGCCTTTCATTCTGGGGAAGAGGGACGGATGGGAGGTGCTCCGCTTTGTCACAGTCAAGCTCATCTCGTATTTTAACCTGTTGGCTACGATCTCGTCCTCTTCTCACATTTCAAGAAGAGATAGAGACATGGTCGGCCTTGTCTTGTGCAAAACACTCAACTAACCCTAAGAAATATTTCCTGTGTATTGTTTGTTTTGTAGTTGTTAACTCCATGTTTATAGCCTGCCATTTCTCATTTATCCAAGGTTCTCGATGCACCAATGGAATGATCTTCAACCATTGTGGCCCACCATGTGCACGAACATGCTCCGGCAAAGAAGCAAATGACCCATTATGCAATTCGAAGACTTGCAGAACAGGTTGTCACTGTCCCTCGTACCTAGTTCTTCATGAAGGAAAGTGCATAGCACCGGTCGACTGCCCGAATTCCATTGGACGACGGTAATATTTAGAGGGTAATGTGCCATCAGTGTGGTGTTGGAGGAACTATCGCATCAACTAGCAGTTGAAGCCCGTATCTGCTTGCTGAAAGTAGTCTACCAGAGACTTACATGAACAGAAGATGAGGGGGCTTATTGTTTCACAACATACACTTGTGAATGCCAAATATTTCTGTGAAACTACGTTGCTCACTGTTCCCAAAACAAATAAGAACAACGGTAAAAACTTACTTTTGTATTACGTGCATCATCCCATGCAGTGGTAGATGTCATCTTGCCAGAAGACGGACATTGGCCAATTGTGAAGCTGTTCACATCTACAGCTTAGCTACGTGCCAGGTGGTTTTTTTTCCCTGCGAGGCCCACAAAAGGGGACACCACACATTTAAAAAAAATGAAATATGTTCTTACTAAATTGGTGCATGGCAATACAAACATTGATTTTATTGTATGTAGTGTGTTGTGCTGCCTTACAGAAGTGCTAGGTACGCCAAGATTGAAGTTTACTCCTGTGCGCTGGGTAAGTGTGCCTCAATAAGGAAACTTCTCTCGTTTCGAACATAATCGCTCATTCATTCCTGTCAAAGTGAACACAAAGGACCGTCACATCTTGTGTGGAAATAATAAAGTACGCAGGCACCCACCATACACATACGTATATCTGTGATTGCATCATTGTTATGCTGGAGATGGGGAAAGTCCGATATAGTTGTAGTTGCTTTCTTTTTGTTTTTGTACTGTGATGAGACAGTCTGTGTCCAGTACATCTCCTTTTTGTGGCTAATTGGATCATTAACATATGCCTAGCTAAAAACAGAATTTTTACTTATCCAAAAATACTACCTTTCCTTTTCTAGCTTATTTTTCGTTTAAAATACCTAAGTAAAGCCAGGTTTTTACTTATCCTAAGATGCTTACCTTTCGTTTTCTAGTATTTATAGCTTATTTTTCTTTTTAATATAATGCTAGTGTCTAAAAAATGACTATGAAATCATTCCACCAACCCTCCACCAGGAGGCCTCCCTGCATATGTGCACTGCCTCAATAGAGAGGCAGAGAGGAAAGTATTGCCCTTGCACTATGAAGTGAAAAAGGTGGAACACTGTAGGATGGAGCGGGATTTGGAGGTACGCAACCTGTAAGTAGATAAGACACGGTGAATTCTCTTACCAAGTTCAACTTCTCCATCTAGAAATGATAGTTCCAAATCATAGAGTAGCGGTGCTGTACATTGAAAATTAGGTATGTTCCTTGCTCTTTTTCTGTATCATCTGGCGGACACGTACAAACCCAATGTGTTCGGCGGAGACGGTCAGATAGTACCTCTCTGCAGCAGTTTCTGCACTACCTCTACCAGAAGCAGGTCTTCTTTCTCGCCTTGAAACCATGCAGGAGGACCAACAGATAAATCCAGAATACTTGCGAAAGATGGTCGATACCCATGTTTTACGATGGACAGGAGGCAATTTAGCATCCGATGTGATATCTTCTTAAGCCTGGATGGGCGTGGAATTTTAACCCCCCCCCCCTCCCCACTTGTCGGTAAGATGGAGCAGGAGCCCAGAAATGAGTCATGGTCTCTGAGGTCCTCTACCTCTGCCTGTAGGGAACGAGCATCTTCGCTTCTGGGATGAAATGCCCTTACCCCGAGATAGTGTTCCTATCCAACCTTTTCCTTGGTTGAAAGACCCGTTCCAAAAGGGGTACCTCTTGGCTTGGCCTGAGAATTTCTTCCCAGGAAATGAGCGTAGACACTGAGCCCTTTTTAGGCTGGCAGTCAGTGGCCCCCTGGGTCCTTGCCAGTCATGTTGCTCCAGCAACAAATTAATAATTATTATTATTATTGTATGCAAATTAGGTTAGACAACAAGAGACTGACAACTACCCTCCTTCCCAAGTAGCATTAATCAGTTGACCAATGGTTGACACAACATCATACGTCAACATTTAAACGTTGGTCTAAGGTTAGCATCCAACAATTGGCCAATCATTATTTTGTCACATCGGCCAATGGCAGGACCAACGGATTGGCCCTATGTTAGCAATATTTGTGTGCCTATGTTGTGCTAATGTCACGGCGCAAACTTTTTAAACGTTGGTCCAATGTTTTCATCCAACGGTTGGCCAATTATTATTTTGTCACATCGGCCAATGGCAGGACCAACGTATTGGCCCTGTGTTAGCAATATTTGTGTGCCTATGTTCTGCCAATGTCACAACAAACTTTTCAAACTTTGGTCCAATGGTAGCATCCAACGGTTGACCCAACATTACGTTGTCACATTGGCCAATGTCTGAGCTAACGTACAGGCGCAAAGTTGGGCCAGTGTTTATTACCCAACCTTGCTGACAGTAATTAGCCAACAATGGGTTAACGAAGTCTAAATTGGTTGGTGTGACTCCATAATGCCAATATTGGGGTACCATTGTCAACCAGCAACTAAATAAAAATATCTTTGAAAAAAAAAAATGCTGCCTACAGGCAGGATTGAACCCTGTACCTCCCGAACTGGAGCTGTAGCTGTTACCCAATACACCATCTGATCTGCTTGTAAACTTCAGCTTAGACAGCGTATAAAAAGGTGGGAGGGTTGAAGTTTTATGAAAATGTAAAAGTAAATAGTACAGTACACAGAAATAAGATTTTATAATTACACCAAAGGAAAATTACAATATGAGGGATGTCCATATGTACTGCTTAACATTATGAACAATCAAAGCTATTCAAAGTTATATCTGTTTGTTTGTTTTATTCGAGTACAAAAGACCAATACCGTCTTAAAACCTAACTTACGCTGTGGTTAAACAATCCCATTTTACATTGAATAATTATTTAAACCAAAAGTAACGTTACTTATGGTTAAATAATCCTATTTTACATTGAATAATTATTTAAACCAGTACTAAACTTTTATTGTGTTTAAAGAAAATATGTTTGGCCAATGAAGCATGGCCAAAGGACGGCCAATAAACTTGTGCACATAAAAAGAAATACGTTGGTCCAACGGAGTATGGCCAACATATTGAAGGAGCAGCAAAAGAAATACATTACCCCAACGAAAGACTGCCAACATGATGGTGGTGCAGATAAATAAATACCTTGACCCAAACATATTGAGGAGTGAGAAAAGAAACATGCCGGCCCAATATATTGGTAGAACTGGTAACTGATACATTAGCCCGATAATTGAACACCAACATGTTGATTCAGCACGTTGCTATTATGTTGTCCCAATCAAGTGTTATCAACACGTTGATTTAGCAGGATGCTGCTACGTTGTCCCAATAAAGTACTACCAACACATTGGATTAGATGGTTACTATTATGCTAGCCCAATAAAGTGCTACCAACACTTTAGTATAACAGGCTACTATTACGTTACGTTCAATAAAGTACTACCAGTCCATCGGTTCTATTACGTCGGCCCAATAAATTGGTACCAACACATTGATTTAGCAGGTTGCTCCTACGTTGTCCCAATAAAGTGCTACCAACACATTGGTATAACAGGTATTACATTAACTGAATAAGGTGCTACTGACACATTGGTTTAGCAGGTTACTATTACGTCGACTCAATAATTGGCACCAACATGTTGATTTAGCAGTTGCTAGTACGTTGACCCAATAAAGTGCTGCCAACACTTTGGTTTAGAAGGTTATTAGTATGTTAGCCCAATAAAGTGCTACCAACACATTCGTATTAAATAAATACGGATGCAAACCTATTCACGTTGCCTTTTGGACTTAAATGTCAGACTGTCCGAGTGGGGAATCGAACCCACGACCTTTGAATCCAAAGGCCGGAGTCCTACCACTTAGCCATACTGACATGGCCTGTATCCGTATTTATTCAACACTTTTTGAGTCCAATTGGCTTTCTGTCCCGTTTATAAACACATTAGTATAACAGGTTTACGTTACTTATAAAATAAAGTGCTACATTGGTTTAGCAGGTTACTATTACGTTGGCCCAATAAATTGGTACCAACACGTTGATTTAGCAGGTTGCTCCTACGGTGTCCCAATAAAGTGCTACGAACACATTGGTTTAGCAGGTTACTATTCCCTTGGCCCAATAAAGTGCTACCAATACATTGGTTTAACAAGTTACTATTACATTAAGTCAATACAGTGCTACCAACACATTGGTTTACCAGGTTACTATTACGTCGACTCAATAATTGGTACCAACATGTTGATTTAGCAGGTTACTATTACGTTGAACCAATACAGTGCTGCCAACACTTTTGTTTAGTAGGTTGCTATTACTTTGTCCCAATAAAGCGCTACCAACACATTGGTACAACAGGCTGATATTACATTGTCCTAATAAAGTGCTACCAATCCACGGCGGACCAATCAAATAAATACGTTGGCCCATTGAGAGTTCCAATGTATTGGTGGCTAGTGTAAATACTATGTTGGTCCAATGAGAGGATGCAGACATGACGGCTGAGAGATGAAGGTTAAACATTGGGCCATTGTTGTTGTTGGTGACCCAACATTAGTCCAATGTGTACAGCCAATGCCAACGAATAGCCAACATGGCCCGACCGTCGAATGTTACCTGGGTTGTGTACAATTCCAAAACTAAGACACTTAAAAGGATCCAAATCTCTCGCAATCCAACATGAATTAATGACAGGGACCCAGCAGACAATTTGCCGACAACTCAACGTTACGTGGCACCACCAGCGTAGTAACAACAGCAGACCATGAAAACTGCCGAGTTTGAATCGTTTCTTCAACAGTTGAAGTGCGTACAATTATGTAGGCTTTCAAAGTTCACACTTTTAATAGCGACTTGACAAAGATATAACTGAAAATTTATTTATTTTCGGACCGATACCTATCAAAAATTCATGATACTGAGAAGTACTGACTTAAGTGTCGTTTGTTTACCTTTATGTACGTTCTCGTGCACTTGACGAAGCTCAGTTGCATTACAGATTTATCTAACAGTCCTACGCTGGCATTACAGTTTGCAACATAAACTGGTTTCAAAATTGTTTCTTCCGTAACTCCTGCTAATATTGTCTGTCAGCACCATCTTATCTTCATGTTAAGGATATCCCCGTTCGTTTGCGACCTCCTCTTTGCAATTACCCTGAATGGCGGGCATGAATTTCCTGTCTTTCCTTACACAGGGTTCGCACACATCAAAGAAATTCTTTATAAGCACTTTATAATGACCATTTTTGTAAGCATCTTTCAGTAACAATAGTGCCTAAAAAGTTATAGATTCCAGTAATGGCTCGAAAATAACTTAGGTTAGGTAAGATTTTTTTAAATAAATGTTTTAAACTTTAAATACTAATCAAATGTACTGTACAGTAACCTTAAATTTTTCTTTAAATGTAGCACTAAAAGTTGAATTTTACTGTTGCAAATTAAATTACATTTATAAGAGAAAAGTCGTATTTTCAGGCCCAAAATAAGCACTTTTAAGGACCTCTGGACCATATTTGGACCATGTAAGTACTTTTAAGGTCCTTACAAAAGCCAAAATTAAAATAAGGACTTGTAAGCACTGTAAGCACCCTGTGCGAACCCTGCTTACAGTTCTGCAAGCATTAGTTTTGTGGTTATGTAAACAATCGAACAAAATTGGGCGCACGTAACAATTATTGTCGACGTACAGAGTTATGTCCTTATCCAGAAATGTTTGCATCATAGTAACAGCACTGCAATAAATACCTAGAGAATTATCTGCTATTTCCATATTGGCTCCTGTATAAACATTACTGCAATATCTAAATTAAATCCTCATTCACAATCGCATAAAACTAAGTTTTATCCCAAAGCGATGTAGTTTTGATGGAATGAATTGCTGGAAACTAAACCGTCCTTTCAGACAAACATGCCTTCATCGATACGCACATTTTGGAATGGTTTGAAAACAAAACTGAATTTGGCTTTCAGACTGTTATAAACACCTTCTGATCATATACACACACCTGTAGCCTTCATCTGACTGTCGTGTATTATCGGAAAAATGAAGTCTCAAAAGCGTAACTATATCTTATTTTTCCTAATGCTGGAGTTGATGAGGGGAAGTGGACCACTATTGTTTTTTCTTGTATGGGCCATCTATATATATATATATAAGCTTGGGTGGCAATGAGCAAATTCATCATATGTGTGTGTGTGTTACTAAAGTCCAAGCGTGAAAGGGGTGACCAGGGAGGTGGCTCAATCTGACCATGCAGTGGGAGAATGTGGGGAGTAAGTAGTCGGCGCCATTCCGATCAGTAATTATCTGCAATCCTGCAATCAAATTTCTAATCAACAGATGATTTGCCAATCAACTCACCTTTATGTGGCACGACCAGCAGGCCTAATAAGCTGCGTAAATTCCCGAGTTTGAATTTTTCCTTCAACAGTGGAAATCGAAACTTTGCAGCGTTGTTTGTTTATGTTTATGCTTCCTTCACTCAAAGAAAAATGGTCAAATTTTTGGCCGATATTAGGGCTGCACATTTCCACAGTAAGCTCAGAACTGCGAACCTACAAAACATGTCTGCCATGAAATTTAAAGGACATCTTGCATTTTGGAATGGTTTGAAAACAAAGCTGAATTTGACTTTCAGATAGTCGACGTATACACACCTTCACATGCGGTCTCCATCTGGCTGTTGTATTATCACAATGCTAAGTCTCAAAAGCAAAAAATCTATCTAAACTCCTAACCTTTCCTAACGTTGGAGTTGATAAAAGGTGGCGAGTGGACCAGTACTCTTTCATCTATTATGGGCAATTAACAAACACAGCCACAAATATGTACATTTCTTCAAATGTAGTGTTCATAACATAAGTGTAAACCTTGTTGGTTTCGGAAGTAATCAATTTCGGAAGAAAGCTGTGGCAAAATAGAGTGAAATTTCCATCTCCGTTGAGCCATCATTCACGGTCACATTTTCTAAAATTTCAGTTAGCGGTAATGCAAATACATAGGAACGTACTCTACATTTCCACAAATTTCTTCGTATTTTATGTACGAGTGGACGGATATATAAGGCACTTCTGCTGCAGGTAAAAAAAAATTCATGTCCACACACACGTATATATATATACATACATATACATGACATTTACTCTTTCTGGGATGAATGTTGGCTGATGTGTATATACGTTCATACTGCTTAAAGGGTTAATCCGCTAAGTGGCTTCATTATAATGATGATTTTGCCTGGCTTTAACGTGCTTGCTAGCATTTTTTTTAATGTCTTCAGCCTGCTGCATTTTTACGTAAATGCTTTCAACTTGGTAACATACAACCTGGATTTAAAGTGTGAGTAAGAATACTGTACTGCAAAATGTAACATACATTGGTTCGAATGCATTAGTAACAATTTTTTTTTGTTATAAAGGAGTGAAATAGCACTACCTGTTAATGGCAAAGGTATAAAGCCTGAAATTCCGGCTTCAATATAGAGGCTGTAAGAAAACCCTCAAAATAATGGCTATGCCACAATGATACATACAGATAGGATAAGTGAACTAGGGTTTGTCTGAGTTTGTGAAATGACTATTGAACTCTCTACTTCAGCTTTGGATCCACTGGCAATGCTAATAGAAAATAAAACCAAACACTGATTTATAACTAAATAAAATCGTAATGTATTTTCCATTGATACATACATCTTTTCTTTGTACATGATACTTGGATTTACTTTTATTACAATGACAGGTTTACTTCTAGTTTTGGTCAAGTGTGTATTTAAGATATTAACATTAATACTGACTCCACTTGAGACACGACCCTTACATCTAATATGTGTTGATTCCACTCAGGCGTCAGTATGAGCAGCAACTCCAGACAGAGACATCTATTTGTTGATTCCACTCAGGCGTCAGTAAGAGCAGCAACTCCAGGCAGAGTTTTTCCTAAAATGAATTGTCCATCATTAATTGATTAAAAAAAAAACTGAAGAAACTTAAAAGAAAACCAATACTAAAACTGACAGTATACTTACCTTCTAAGAGTTCAAGGCTGGCGCCACCACCTGTGCTGACGTGGCTCACTTTGTCTTCAGTATTCCACTTGGCACAACAAGTTGCAGTGTCACCACCACCTAATGTATAGAAACATCTTCAGAACCTTCGTAAGTTTTAACTGACAGTAAAGTTGCAACAATACTGTACTGTCTTTCAGACCAAGTGCACAAATTAATATAGCCTACGAATTCGATTGGTTTGTTGCGGGTACCTGCCGCTTCCAGCTGGCCTAGCCACAGGACCGCATCCAACTGCTTCCGGGGCTTCCGCCCGCACATTGACTTGACTGTAAAGGTAAGATGGCAATAGCACGCATGGCATCTCCACCCAGAGGCAACCAGCAGGAGCCAGGTTCCCGCACCAGCAGCAGATGACAAACCAACAATGTCAGAATAAACCCATGAACGCCCAAAAGTATCAGTAGGGCATTGAACAGTCGTGCATTGGGCCGTCACTTAGTCGACCGATTACACGCCTCATGACCACGAACAAGACAATAACTTTCAGCGCACGAGCAACAGTAACATAATGCGAGTTCGTCATGCAGAGATGCCACCCCATTTTTGACCAGCAGGCATTACTTTACCAATGTTATGAACATGAGTGGAGGCCTCTACCAGGGGAAGCTGAAAAAAAAACCTGAAGACCTGTACAGAATACCTACAGAATATGTTAAAAATGAGGGATTTGAACCTATGCTAAAAGAACCATAAAGCTGTTTTCAGTAGGTTGTGCAAAGTTTTTTTTTAAAGTTTAGGTATTATTGTCTTGTGATTACTGCTACAGGACAGCTCTCAAGAAAGACCAATTAGACTGGCATGCTGCAAAATTCATAAAATTTAAGGAAATTTTCAAAAAATTTTAACAGTGTCGTGAATGCCAAATGTTGGCCATCTTAGAAAATGTGGAAGTTTCTTCTAAACAGTAGTTAACGATCTTTACTCGTAAGGTTTTGTAATGTCATGATTTTTTTTTGAGAGGGGAAGGGGCTAGTAAAAAAAAAGGACCTTCCAAGGGAGAAGCCAAAGTGAATTTTAAGTAACTGGGAGGGAGGGGACTAAAAAATTGTGACAGGTACTCCATGAACTACCAGCCCCCAGCCATCTGATAAGTCTGGTTAATTTGGATTGCCGTAGTTTTGACAAAATTATGGCTCATTGTTAGCAATCTATCAATACTCACAAAACATTATAATGGCTTCCAGTGGACAACTGTAGAATTGTGGCAGAAATCTTTACATTACAAAAAAATCATGACATTACAAAACCTTACGAGTGAAGATCCTAAACTACTGTTTAGAAGAAACTTCCACATTTTCTAAGATGGCCAACATTTGGCATTCATGACGCTGTTAAAATTTTTGAAAACTTCCTTAAATTTTATAGATTTTGCAGCCAAGTAAAAAAGCATTCTAATCTCGACAATGTCGCGTAAAGGCAAACTTGATTAGGACTTATCGGTTCCAATATGGAATATTTTACGTTTCAACTACCTTTTTTCCAGCGGCTAGGCCAGGCGTAAAAGCTGTTTGCCTTAATACAATAAATTCAGTTTGGCATCGCCTTCTGGTTCTCGATTAGCATTACACAATACCGTAACAAATGCATCCTCAGTAACGGATCAAGGATTTCATGATGGGAATCTATACTTAGAAGCTTGCAACAAATTCATTACGTTCTTTAAGTTAACTTAGCATCATAACAACTACCTTCATTTTTCTCACAAAAGTGTACGTTAAGCTATTCACTGCTTACCAATTATGGTGGTAGTTCCTTTGCCTGTAACTTCTACAACAGCATCCATTAGACCTTTAGTTCCTTTAGCAAAGTTTTCAAATTCAAATACGCCAACTGGGCTGCAAAAGTAAATTTAACACCTCAACATGCAAGCCAGCAGGTGGTAACAGGCAACTTAGTGGAAAAACACCTACTTCACTTACCCATTCCAAACAATAAGCTTTGCTCTGTGAACAGCACTTGTAAATATTTCTGTGCTTTTTGGTCCAACATCTAGACCCTAAAAGCATAAATGGTCTCTAGTTAGCTACTAACTAAGGCTGTACCCTATCAAACTAAACAGATTTTAGCCACTTCCCTAACCCCACCAGCCACAACCATTTACTTGGCTACAACCCCCCCCCCCTTGCATTTCTCTTGCCACACCGCTCCCTTTCCCCGACTCCCTACCCTGTTGTCTTTCCTTGCCTGCCTCTTCCTCTTTGCAACTCCCCCACTGGCATGTCTCAGTTGGCCATTTCGCAATCTCTCTGCTGTCCTTGTTTTGCCTATCCCAGCATTCTTCACTCCTTTTCAGAATGGTAGTTAAACGAATTTGCTCTTGGTTGGTTCCAAATAGTTTATGCGTAGTATTAGTGCAGCATGAAGGATTTTGATAAAACAAATGTAGAACTGTTTTTGTGGCTTTTACTCTGATGACATGGTTATTTATTGGCGGAGCGAGCGAGCGAAGCGTAGCCTATAACGGACACCAAATTGCAAAATGTTGGTTGGTTGGTCCGTTGGTCTCTTGGTTGCACATTTTTAGTCTGGGTGGAGCCCAAACGAAAGATCGGATTGGAATGAAATTTGGTACAACGCTTGATACCCCAAACAGTATTGCTGAGACAAAATTTGACGTAAATCGAACAATTATTACGGGAGAAATAACAAATTTTCAAATTTATTTCTAACACTCACCATTGTAAATTTGGAATCGTAAATAGTTAAGGAATTCCGACGAAGCATACACTGTGCTGTTGGTAATCAAGTGAACTTTAAAAAAAAAGCCAAAATAAATCATCGTAGCTTCCTTACAGCTAACAATCTTTTTTGACATAACTCAACGAAATAATAACATTTGATCATAACACTTTAACCACTAGAGGAAGACAAGCAAATGGGAAACAAACCAGAAGGATTCGTTAACGACTCACATTCGTTTCATGTAAAAAAGAATGCTTGCAGGAATTCAGCCAACATGAGAACCAAAGTGGCGTTGACGCTATCAACGGGAATCTCAAATTTAAAACATCAAATCGCCGCTGCAGGAGGAAACCGTTCATATAATACGACAGACACAGCAGACCACGTATTTATATCACAACACAGAACAATAATTTGGCTTCGTATTGTAATTTCAAGATTTCTAGATTGCTATGGAAACTACACTCTCCATCCCATGTTGCCAGAATAAATAGGCCTAACATCGAACCCAATAGGCCTAATTTCTCTACTGTTGTCGCTTACGAAACTAAAACGGGACTAACAATTTGGCTTAAAATTAGGATTTAGAATTATTTAAATTCTATGTTCACAGCCAAGCTAACACCGGATGATCAACAATTGTAATAATTCCAATTAAAAAAAAAAATTAGCGTTTGGCGTTGCAGTACGTGCCAGAGGTGTGCGCTTCAACATTGTCGTAGAAGGCAGCGTAGAGAGCCGCGGATGTTTCGAATCTTTTGATTGTTGTGAATTACTATCGTTACTGGTGATTGTTTAGCTTGCAATTAAATGCGTTATTGTTAATATTTTAAATCTAGGAAAGATACTCTGCAATAATTATAAACAATGTAAGCATTATTGACGGTGGCACGTTCTTTGCCAGCTTAACCACGGCGGCACTTTCTTTGCCAGCTTAACCACGGCGGCTAACGTTGTATTTTACAACGCGGCGACGGCGCAAAGAGGCTGCAAATAACGAAACAGATACTAAATATGGGTGCAAACGAAAGTATCTTAAAATTAATATGAAACGTAGCCTAGCTAAAATGTAAAAAACACCAGCAAAAAGCTTCAGCTCAACTGTAGCCGAATGAATATTGCTCCGAGCTTTTTAAGGACCATTAGCAAACATTGCACAGCCATTATAATGAGAGGAAATACAAATTAAAAATAAATTTTTCTTCGCTCCGCCTACAATAGGCCCAAAGCCTGTTTCCTAGTATTTAATGTGCGCCCGGCTTTTAATGCACATATTTTTTTTTTTACATTTACTTCATTATTATGAAAAGGGATTAATTAAAAAAACAAACTCGACTTTCCATTAACGATACATTAACCAGGGTTCATACATAATCTTGAAAACTTGAAAATGTTCTGAAAAACAAAAATGACATTCCAGCCTGGAAAAGTGGTGGAAATAACTGACAATTCTTTAAATTTATGATTCAGGCAAGTAAAAGTTAAACCTCTCTGTCAATAGTTTAATTTAGTAGAATTAGCCTTTAATCCAATAAGGTATCGGTTAGGTACAGTATCGGTTCGATAAACCATCCGATTTTTCTCTTTATTTTACAATAAAAGCTAACACTAGTCACTAGCAACATCCATTTGGTTATTAGTCATAAATAAGCATTCTATAATCACTTATTATAGACCAGTATTATAAGCACATCTAGCCTATCCAGTTTAGCGTAGTGCACTTTGGCCAGAAGCCATGACCCGAGTTATCCGATTCGCCTGAAAACTCAGTGGCTCCTGACAAGCGCAGGGCTCACATCTCCAGTTGACCCCAGTTCTAGCCACTCTGCTCAGCCCAGTCAGATCCAGTACAGATCAGATTCCCCAACACAATAGCAACAGGATGCATCTCTGGGTATAAATAAGACCTCTCAGCAGAATACAGTAGACTTGAATTATAAATCTTAACACTGTGAGACTCCTGGCCTCCGAGTTCCTGGACACAGGATTTGGATATGCAAATGTTAAGTAAAATTTGACAGACCGAGTGAAGATTAATAGCAAGGGCAATATGGATTACTGAAATCCATATTACCCTTGATATTACGGGGTGGCCAACAAAAAACTGACGACCAAAATTTTTTAGTCCAAATTTTCTAGTTAACACCCCATAGAACCTGGAAAGGACAAATCAAATCTAATGAAACAGAAGATTTGTCTTCTGGTTCTGAGGGGTGCTAACTATATAAGTCGTCAGTTTTTTGTTAACCACCCTGTATAGTGTAGTCTTAACACAGTTAAGGGCGCAGTTTCGTTACCAGAGTGTAGGCTGTTTCCCCTGAAGTTTAAGAAGGAGAACTTAAAACCCACTAACACTACTACATTTGACCTTGAATAATATTAAGTTAATTCAGCCTATAAGTCTTGTGTGGCCTCCCTTATTTTCATGCCGAATTGTGATAGTGCTGCTGTTTAATTGTTTAGCCGGCTGGTGCGAGTTAAGAGAACTCGCACACAGTTTAACCCTTTCACTAGTGAGTTAAAAAAAAAAGGTCGGCGCCGAGGAAGGGAGTTTTTTTTCCCCCCGTTGCCCATGGAGTGAGGCACGAACGAAAAATTTATTCTTGCGAAAAATATTCGACACAATGATTTGAAACTTACTACGTACACGCAACAGATATTCAAAGATATCATATTAAAAGATATTCATTAAGGTGCACAGAAAAAATCAGATAAATGGCTTTAATAGTTTTGGAGAACCATTCTTTTAAATTACGGGCGGTAATGAACTAAAATTGAAAATCTCCCGTGTTGCGAAAACGCGTCCGTAAGTTGGCATTAGTTAGGCTAAAAATCGTTGTTCCCACCTGATACGCGATAGTGTGAAGGTTTATCGGCTCCTTTTCCATTTTAGTTTTCATGGCTGCTATTTTAATTTTTTAATGTTGTGAAACATCATCTTTTCTCATTATTTTCAACGACGAACGAAGCACACCTGCTCACGTAAAATCTGAAGCGCGCCATGGCATCCATGTTGAAATTGCGCGTTAACCAATGAGAGCGCACCAAATCAGTCACGTGGTGCCAACTGGCCAATGAGGGAACGCGATCTGCGAATGCTTCGGAAAGTTAGATTGTGACAGCCAGGAACAGCCTACTACAATTCGTATGATTGGCCAATGCGAAATGGCCACCGAGAAAATATGTTGATAGGCCTGGATAGAGGGGAATTCCAGCGAGGCCAAGATGGCGGCGCCCAGTCATATCGTTCGATCGCTACCGCTGATTGAAAATGACCAATTTTCTGCCTTCTAACTTCGGAAAAAAAGAATCACAACGACATTTTTGGAGTTTTTAGTGAGACTACACTCTACTCAAATGCTTTTTATAAAATTATAGACACCAGTAACGTTTTGTTTACAGAAATCGATGCACAACATAATCAGGTAGCGAATTTCAGCTTTTGTCATTTCCAATATTTTGGCCGCGGATTTTATTTTTCAACTCTCAGTTCCCCTTAAGCTACAACGTATATATACGTCTTTACTCTATTTAGACACATAACTGCTGACGTATATATACGTTCATACTAGTTAAAGGGTTAATCATCAACTAAATCCAGTATTGGTGGATTTACGATAGATGTTGTGTAGAATATATCTTGAAATTTGAAAATAAGCGTAACTAAGATTTCACTAAGTTATTTAACAGAAATTTAATACAAGATGACATTTAGCAGACCAAATTATCAGCATACATTATTAGAAAATTATTACTTACAGAGAAAAATACGCAAGACTCCAGACAGGCAAGAATGATTTAACAACTCTTGATGAATTTTCAATGGTCAATACTGCTGTGGATGGAAAAATCTAGCCAACTATCATCATCGAAAATTCGCCAACAAGAGTTGTTAAATCATTCTTGCCTGTCTGGA
>JAHWFP010227903.1:140397-157188 GCA_023313725.1 Lithobius niger
AAAATTTGCGGAAAATTGACAGATTTCCCTCACGTTGTGAGATTGTGCGTATTTATTTTGGTGCTTCAATTTTCCGAACTCTCGCAGTATAACGTGTTAACGTATTTTCAAACCAGAGATGTAAAAAAACCCAAACATTTATTTTATTTTAATTGAGTGTTTGGTGTTGCTCTTTACTTCTCTCTCAAACATTAATGCCAACAAATGCATTTTTTCATCCTTTCTTTGGTTGGGCGTACGGGCTGGGTGGTCTTAATAATTTCAGTTGCACCCACCAAAGAAAATTACATAGATAAAGCCTGCTTCATAATGACTTACCCTCGCCTAGTTATTAAGGTAAATAGCAGAAGCTAAACTTACACACACAGATTCTGAAATGCCAATATGCTTTGATCCCCTAGTAGCGAGTCTTAATTTATCCTGACACTAAAAGAAATTATCACGAAAGTACGGTTAGCCTTAACCCTCTACTGCATGAATTAACCAAATTGTTTTTTTTATGTCCTATATGTTTCTTGTGTCAGTTGTGGATTCGAACCAGCATTCTCTTGGTCTGCAGATAGCGATAATACCCACTGGGCTGTATTTGCACCCTTTACTCAGGGTCCCCGGGGAATCTTCACAAAGCTTGTGCTGCATTTTGGACTTGTGTTTTTTGACCGAGAAGTGGTACGATACTAACTGGATGGATGGCTTTTACAAGGTTTAAGTTCAACGCAATAAATGCAGTATCAGGCTTAGGTTAGTGCTGAATAATTTGCTTCATCCAGAAGTGCTACATAGTGATGGCGCAGTCAAGGTAACGAATTTCTTTAGCTCAGTAATTCGCTGTATTTTTCAAAGCCAAGCTAGTATCAACAATATGAATACCTGTGGGCTCTGTGTGCTGTACCAAACGCATCGTTGATGTACACATCACCAAGTTTAGTAAGAGATGCTCGAAAAGCAGCCACTTGATCAGGTGTTGCTTTGACCTGTGTACAAAAAATAGGAAATGAGTTAAGAAATTATATTTATTTTTATATAAATCAACAGGATAAAATGAAATGGTGTTTAACAAAACAAGTTGTACCGGTATTATCTGAAAATATTCAAAGGGTTATTTCAACAATTCATCACCTCATTTTGGTATAATCAACATAACTGCTAAGTGCTATCACATAGCTTCGCTGTGCAGCATTTGGCTGGCAGCTGGACATACGGCGCTATTCTGTCTCTACGCAAAGCAAGTGGAGCAACAGCAATACTAGTCTAGGTCTCAGGTCAAAGCTCGTGAGGCAAAGTCAAACTATGCGAGAGAGGGAAGGGATAGGATCACGCCGCGTTTCATGAAGTGAAATGTATAACATTTCAACCCTTTCCTTCACGTAGGTGCTGTTACAAGATTCTTCACAAATCACAAACATATGCATTTTTACGAGTCTCATGATCTCGTACTTCAAATTACTGAAACCTATTTATTAAGCAGTTTAGTTACATTTTGGAGGTCACGGTCTTAAGCCAGTACATTTTAGAATTAAAAACAACTTGGCACAGTGCATTATAGGGAGCGTCCATAAATTATGTAACATTTACTTTTGCCATTTTTACCTCCCCTCCCTCCCCCTAGTAACAATGTGAACGCTTGGCATGATCCCCTCCCCCCACCCCGTAACGTAACACAATTTTTTTTTTATTCGGCAACCTTTAGAGCCAAATAAATAATTTGTGAGGGGGGGGGGAACAGTCCCTAATGGGCCTATTCCTTACTTCTTA
Organism: Lithobius niger; assembly: GCA_023313725.1. Classification (NCBI taxonomy): domain Eukaryota; kingdom Metazoa; phylum Arthropoda; class Chilopoda; order Lithobiomorpha; family Lithobiidae; genus Lithobius; species Lithobius niger. Next base: position 142,153 of record JAHWFP010227903.1, read on the forward strand.
AAGTACTACTATACTTACTACTACACTATCCTAACATAAAATGAAAAGTGAACAAAAATACCCTGGTGCCATCTGGCGGCAGTGATATTGTTAACCTTTACAACTTGCTCCCAGATGCAAGAGGACGTACCCAATTTTCACTCAATAATTAAGGAGGTTGTGGCTTGTTTGTTTCGTTAAAAGAAAAGACGTTGTGCATTCCTATGCTTTGTGCAAGCAAGTGCTAGAGAGTACTAGATAGCGCTAGATGTTGCCAGATTCTGCAGTGCCACTTTAAAAGTTTCATTATGAAATACTTCACGTGGCACAGTTTTAAGTAAGGCATGGGTTCAGAATGCCTCCCCTTCCCCAAATTATTGATTTGACTTTTTTATTTTTAACTTAATTACTTTGGTTTAATTAACATTTGATATGGAATCTGGGAATTATTTGTCCCTATGCCTATTTTGTTCCATTTAATATTAGTGAATTATCGGGGAAGTTTTAGAATTTTTGAACATCATCCATGTGGTCCACCGAGCACTTGACAGTTGGAAAAAACACAAAACACTAAATGGAATGATTAAATAAAATGTAAACTTTTTTTTTTATTTAAATGTGTGATACATGTTTATTGAAAATTCCCCTTAGTTTTCTCACTTACACACTAAAGATAGCTCCCATCTTGCAAATTTTCGTCTGTAGCCGGCAGTCTTCTTTATGGAGAATTTTTACTCTCTTAAGGTAATATTAATACAGTGTTCCACAGTAATGGCCGTCATTGTTACGGACTTTTTCACATGTTTATTGCCGTAAAATAGTACCTCTCTTCACTTCAAAACATTATTATAGCTATTAGCTTTTATTAGTTTCAATACAGGACAGAAAAATCCATGTGGTGTTTTACTTTGAAAATGTGAACTCAAGATAGTGATCCAAAAGTATGCTTAAATAAAAAAAACAAGGAACTGGAGTGTCTTGTTTTTTTTAATGGAAGCATACGTTTTGATAACTTTCAGTACAATGTATATGGTTCAGTTAAACTGGGTTACTTAGAGACGTCGTTAATGCGATGCACTTCCACAGGTTTGTATGCTGTAAACAAATAAACTGCCTCCATTGTTCGTTCACTTCCACAACTTGCAGTCTTGCTAACTTTCGACAGCCTGTTTGGTGTCTTCAGGTATTCCACACTCCCTTGAGCATATTTTTTACTTCTTGGCTTCTCTTCAGATCAGATTCTGCTTCCTTCCATGCCTCGCCTGGGCTTCTTAAGCAGTAGGGATTTAAGTTCTTCCCATTCTTCAAATGGGGCTTAAAGCCCCTCTCCCTCAAAATGCTTACTGACACCTCTCAGGTAAGTAACACCTAGCCTACTCTTTTTACTTCCCTCGCACCTCCGTCCCCTGGGTCCCTCCCCCCAGCCTCCGTCTTCTCTCGGCTTAACACATCCATGTTGGTGGCCTTCCTAATCGACCTATTCAGCACGCTAGCAAAGTATCCTAGTTCGATGTATCTCCCTTTCGTGGTGTACAAGAAGCTCCTACCTACCCCTTTGGAGTTAGAGAGCTTCACAATCCTCATAAAAGCGTTCAAAGCAATATTACTGAGTTGCCTGGGGTGGGGGGGGGGTCCCAAGCTATAGGGCAAGCCTTTCCCATTACTGGCAGGTTTGACATACGGCACATAAGCAATCGTACCATCTGCTCGTGGGAGAGTTTGACATCCAGAAACCGTATGTGGCATCCTTCCTCCTGTTCAAAAGTGAAACACAGATCATTTAACAGCCTCAACACCTCCGGAATCTTTCTTTTTCTAAGCAACGTCAAAATCGAATTGTCTCAACAGAGGCTCTATTTCTTGCACAAAGCTGTTTAGATATTTAAGCAGCAGCTCACCAAAATGGGCGAGCACGAAAATTGCAATGGGGCCCCACTACTCTGCCAAAACAATCGCCCCTTAAACGCAACATAAATCAAGGCCAGTAGCACTTTTAGCAAAGCGCGATTACTCTCATACTCTCCCCAGGCGTACCATGCAGTCTCACTGATCTCGCCAGCAGTAGTTTGTGACTTAAGACTCGGAAAGAGCTTGAAGATGTTGAATAAGAAACCAACAGTTCGTCTTCCCTCAACACAAGGCCTCACAGCGGCTCTAATAGCTCTTCAGTACGCTTCATTTTGCTCTTGCTCACAACATACTTTTTCACACTTTTCGCTAATAACCAGTCCAGACGCTGGCGCTGGTCAAAGTGACAAGTGGCTGACGTAAGGGAGGTGCTATGATTTCGTATGCTCCCTACATAAAACGTAACGGTACGGGGAGAGACTTGCCCTATAACTCGGGACAACCCCTCCTCGGGCAACTGAGTAATATGGCCCTGAATGCTTTTATTAGGATTGTGAAGCTCTCTAGCTCTAAAGGGGTAGCTACGAGCCACCTGTACACTGCCAAAGGGAGATGCATCGAACTAGGATACCTGCCTGGCAAGCTGAATAGGTTGGTTAGGAAGGCTATCAACATGGATGTGACAAGCCGAGAAAAGACGGAGGCTGGAGGAAGGAAGCCAGGAGAAGGAGGTGCGAGGGAAGTAAAAAGAGTAGGTGTTAATTGAGAGGCGTTAAGTGAGGCAATTCAGGGTATTTTGAGGAAGAGGGCCTTGACACCTATTTGAAGAAATGGGAGGAACTTGATAACCTTACTGCTTAGGAAAGCATGGAAGGTAGAAGAATCCAGTCCAAAGCACTAGAAGCAAAAAAATACTCCTGAGGAAGTGTACCAGGTGACATGCAGTGCTGCATACATTGGTGATACAAGAAAGAGAGTGCACGAGACGGTAAAACAACTCATGGCTGATATGAGCAATTATGTGGAACTGAACGGCATTGAATTCCACCGCATGAACACTGGACACGAAATTGCTTGGAAATGCACAGCAACACTTTTGGTCTCAAACTCAAGGAGCGATCGTCATGTTAGGGGGCTCGAATCCTTGGTAATACAGCATGAGTTGGCAGATGACGGGCCCCTTATGAATTTGAAAGGCCCAACAAATTCGGCAAACAAGTGCCTAATCAGAAGGGAGTTTGAAGCGCGTTTACGATGTGGCACGGCAAGAGGTGAAGTTTGGACATTACGCACCAGCAGCAATGTAAATACCGTAAAAGAAAACACTACTGGAGAGCCTAACGAAGATAGGACAACATCAAGCGGTTTTGTCATCAGCCTATCGAAAATTTGCCAGATACTGGAGGAACATTCTTTTGCATTCAAAGTAAGATGGTCAGCATCTTCAACAAGTATATTCTAGAAATAGAAAGAGACGACGCACGAGGCATCCACCCAAACCCAAGCGGCAGATGTTAAGTGGAAGATACCACCATCAGAAGAGTTTTTTGCCGCATGAGGGAGGAAACTGGAGTACCCGGAGGAAACCCTCGCGCAACGGGCGGGAAACAACTGCAGAAAAACCAGTACATATACATTTCCCATCACCAGGATCGAACCCGGGTCTGTAGGAAGCCAGAGATGTACAGCTGGGACCAAGACGCCTATCGAATCTGATGCCCCAGTGCTCGCAGCTACCCGTGCACCCTAGTTCTAGTTGTAGAAAAAGTGGTAAAAGGCGTAGACAGTGATAATATTCAGACATTTTAAAATATAGGATACACTCGTATCACCTCCAAGACAATTGCAATAACAGACACCGACGAGGGGATAAATTGAATGGTATTGCCCAACACCATCGCAAGATCAACCACAATATAGCTTGGAGATCAGGCGTCAGTACTCCTCCACTCCAACACCAAACAAGGAGCACACCTCCGGATACTTGAATCCCTCGTAATTAAAAGATTTTCTCGTCAACGAGTGCCTCTCATGAACCTTACTGGCCCTTCCCACGACCAAATTAATTACCTTGTCCCATTGCGTTGACTGCCAAACTTGACACGGAGTGGAAGTTGACAGCAGTCGACCAGCAGCCCTCTAGTGAATACTTAAGAGATCTGTGGTTTGCGGCACGTACGCGAGAATTTAAAGTACAACATGGAGTAAGCGCACATCGAATGAACGTTCTCTGCTGTGGTGTGGACTTCTGAAGAGGGGTCTTCTTCCTCGAAAATTTAAGTGAACTGTTATTGCAACATTCTTGGAGGTGATAAAGAGGGTATCCCATATTTTAAAAAATATTCTAGTTTTCCAGCATCTGTACAAACAGTTGTTTTAAAAATGATAAAATCCCAACTATACAGTTCAACTTAACCATTTATACCAGTACCAAGTTCCAAAAACTGAACAATGATTCTGTACCTTATCTCCACTGGCGTCGACTCCTTTACCTTCTTCTTCAACATGAAAACGAAGGTTTTCGAGCAGAATAATGGAACCAGGTGCCGGATCGGCGCAAGCTGCCTCAACTTGTGGTCCAACGCAGTCTGTCAAAAACATGACCTCCCTACGAAAAGAGCGTCTTTTGAAAAACCGGAAGGCCAAAGCTACTTGATGGGATGAAACAATTTAAAGCTAAGCCTTTGTCGGGTAGGAATTTGCTTACTTTCCTAGCAATTTCTGCAATTCTACCGCCACGGACGCCAGGGAATACTTCAAGTTTTTCTGTCCATCTGGACGACCCAAGTGACTCATCAACACCACTGATTTGGCACCCTTGTCAATGGCATACTTGATGCTGTCCAGCGCAGCTACAATTCTGTTCAGCAAGGGGGAAAAGATTATAAATTTACTCACATAGCATTGCATTTTAAAATGTGTACACGAAGGATTTGGTAGATTCAACCACAAAACAAAAACGGCTTATTAAACAAAAGCAAAAGTTAAACAAAATCTAACCTTTGGTTATTGGTGATGGCACCATCTTTCATTGGAACATTGAAATCCACTCTGAAAATGAATATTATTATTAAACGATAAAGCTCAATGCAACCGATTTGGTTGAACTAATTTAATGAAAAGTCATCAAAACAAAAAAAAACTTGATCCAGTGACAATCGCTACACTGCCACCGACATTAAACTCTACGGGGAGTGACAGAAAGCACTGCTAGCCATCGAATGAATCTATGAATGTGCAGAGCGATTTTAAACAAAAATAACAAAGGTGTTGGCACTATTAGTCTTGCAACAGTTTCTCCGACTTGGCGATCACCAAAGCAAGTAAATTATCTATACGAAGAGTTATTTATACAAGGTGCGGGTTCCAGTTTCATGTGAGCACGGAGAATACCACATATAGATCTAGAAGTGGAATGACAGTAAATTGCCTTCCAATGAAAAAACCTGCTAAACAAAACTATGTCTGTGCTCTTTGGCAGACATACTGGCTTAACGCTTATGTTAAATGTGCGATGTCATGTTCCGTCACCATTCACTACCTTCCAAAACTACTATTAGAACTCGGCAAGACAAACCTTACAAAGGGCTGAAGTGACGTCACCTGCAACATAACTAAGGGATTGTGGGAACATATCAGGATACATGTAATAGGATTATGGCACATTTCTGAATGCGAGCGAGGTGACATCACTTTCAACATCACCTCAAAAGTAACTTTTTGACCATCTTTGGAAGGATCCATATCAGTCACGGAGAAAGATGATGTTACTTTACTAAGGCCATGCAAAGTTAATTGTTTGGTTTACAGGTGCGTGCGGGTGCTTTAAATTATCGTGGGTCAAAACTTGTTATTTGAATCTTGGTTCAACAGCTAAAAATTCCATTTTCGCCAAATATTGACAGTTTTTGACATTCCGGTACAACAATTTAACTAGCTCGAAACAAGTTTCCCAATGGTGCCAATTTCAAATCTCTAGCTCGTACCACTAAGAAGTTATTTCACAAAAAATAAATTTTGATTACTAGATGACACAAATAACATATTAGCAAGAATTTATAGGGTTTGGGAGGAGAATTTGTAACTCTAAAAGGTCCCTATTGAAACTTGTTAGATTCGTCCGTATTAGTTCAGTCCGAGTTTTCAGTGGGCGCCACATGTTCCATCTGGTAATTTTTTCTAATTTTTCAGCCCAAATCTAAAGTAAACTAAATTACAACTAAGCTAAGCTAAATAATAATTAAATACAAGCTAGTTTCGTTTAGTTTAGTTTAGTTTAATTTTAGGCTAAAATATGAGAATAAATTCCCACATAAAACACATGGCGTCCTCTATAAACTAAGACTGAACTAATACGAACGTATCCAATTGCAGTATGGGTCTCGGTCACAAATTCTCCTCCCAACCCTATAAATTCTTGATATTAGCAATATTCTAATTTTTTTAGGCTGACTGCACTCTTTCAGCTTTGAGCTAGGAACATGTCAAAGAAACGTGGTCAGTTAAATAAAATAAAAAATAAAATACAATGCCTGGTTGCCTGGTGTGTCAATTTACAACCTCGCCCGTAAACCAAACATTTTTTTTTGCATGGCCTAACACAAACTTCTGGAACGATCTGCTGAGTTTGTTCCTGGTTTTCTCTGTCATAGAAGTACCGGTACCAAACTTTACAAACTGTCTCCAACACGTGATGAGTTTTATCACTTAAGATTTGGTGATTATGGAAGGTTTTGTATCGTGGTGAGACAGCAGTACGTTAGCTAGGATTATTAGGTGCTTGGGAGGCTACAACTTTCTAATAGACGACCTGCTTCCTCGGCTGAACAACTAGCGTTAGAGGGCTTACAGTACGAAAGCTGCGCTAGATTGAAGGCAACGAGAGAATGCACTGGCGATGTACCACGACAACAGGCGTCGGTAAAGAAACTTCTCATTAGAGAGCAGCTGAACTGGGACTGTTTGGGCTCAATCATGCAGGGAAGCCAGCGTAGCAACCCTTCATTCAGCTCACGCTTATCAGGTCTATACGAGCTCGAGTACACCTTGGACAAAACATTCTTTCAGGGTATAAATTCAGTTTTTTTTATGTTTCACTTCGTTTATGTTTTCTATTTGAGTAATCCGTGGCAAACAGATCGAAGCCGTGGCCAAGAGAAGATCCCAACATTAAAAATCCCAGACTCAAGCATTGCTTAAGTTTTCCACCATTTTTTTCTGGCGGGTGATGCTGTCGTTTGCATGGAGGCGCTAGTAGCGCGCAAAAAACATCTTTCATGCTACTAATGTCTCCAACGGTGAGAATGATACAATCCTCCCAGTGTTAGCCAATAATCCTAGATGTTAGCAACCTAGAATTTTTATTTTTTAGGCTATTCTTATTCTTCGTTCACTAAACCATGGTCCAATCTAAAGGGTGCTCCAAATTCAAGCTCAAATTAAAAGGGCACCCTCCAGCCCTCCCTCAGTCTATGAGAAATGTCATATAATTTTAAACGGAATACCAATTACCAAGGGTAGAGGACAGGCTTCTATCCTTGCCTTCAATTCTATCTTTCCAAATTGATTAACCACTAGTTCTTCATCAATTTTATGACAAACCATCAACCAATGAAAAGCAAATCAATAACAGCCACGTTATTGACCTAGTATAAATTGGAGTATTACCTCATCAAAACCCTCTTTCCAGCAATATTGAGGGCTTCAATGCCCAACTTATTGAGACTCATGTTGACAAACTATTTGCAAGACGTTTTCTTTCAACCGGCTTACTTGTCGTCTGCGTTGATGACCTTTCTCAAGGGCAAAACTGTTACAACAAATTCTTTCATTGTTTTAAAGCAGAACAACTCTGTTGATTTAACTGATATTATTCTAAGTAAAGATCAATAAAGTGTATTAAATATTTAAAAAGTTAAAAACCTATTGCTAAAATCATATAAATAAAATCAGACTTTGGATGCCTTCGAGGAAAAAAAAACCCGATAAACATTTTCCGTACTACGGTTATCGTTGCAACACCTCTATACGTTTCTCGTCTGCAATCATTTAATTAACGCTATTCAAATCCAGGTTGACGTCTTCACAATGCAAGCTGAATTAAACAAATATAAATATTACTTAACCGAAACCAATTAAATTATTAATTTGTAACTTTTCTTTCTTTTTTAAGAGTTTAATTAGATGTTTATGGGGGCAAAACTGAAGAGTTTGGCTTTCAGTACTGCTAACTATGTGTGACCCCCATCCACGCTGTCGACCGGCTTGAATGAAAGTTGAACGTGGGTCTCAGCTTCAGATTTATGTAGATTTTAGATCAAAATGACGGTAAGTTTTTAAATAAAATTAGAACTGATCATACCGACATTTAACTGATAATTTTGGATAATTTATGAACTAAGTTGTAATGCATCCTTGTCATTCTAAATCTAATCCTTGTCAGATCTGGGCTACACAAACATTTTTGTAGAGGAAACACCAATCAAATGAAAACTCCAGAAAATCCAATTCTAAGTAACAGATTGGATAACTTTAGTTGTGCGTTTTACTTATAGTTTTCTTCTTACTATTAAACAGCAAATACTGTTTCTGCTGCATTGTTAATGTTATGCTCCGTCCACGTGACAGCTCGGGACCGGGGTCACTCGGACTGGATGATGCAACAATGCGTGATCAGTAGGTCTTGTTGATCCATGCTGTTCAACCGATCTTGGTAATTTCGGTGTGGACAGTTCAGGGGCTCGTTACAAAAGTGGTTGACAGTGGTTGTGATAAAATAAGCAAATGTGTTTGTGCCTTTTTGACTTGGCACGGATTTGGTTTGTTCTTGCCCCTAACTTTATAGTTGGCAGTATCACCGTTTGAAAATGTACAGAATCTGGCAACATTAGCGTTATCTAGCACTTACTTACATCAAGCAAAGGCATACACTACGCCATTACTTTTAATGAAACAAACAAGCAATGAGCCTCCTTAATTATTGAGTTAAAAATTTGGTAGGTCCTTGTGCACGTGGAAGCGAGCTGTAAAAGTTAACGATATCACTGCCGCTAGATGGCGACATGCTATTTTCGTTCGCTTTTCAATCAGTGATAGTGCCACCTTAACTCAATACGATTTGCTGTAACATTAGGAAAGTGTTGTGCGGTTTTTTACTTTAAAACATCGTTAATTTTCTTACTGTGAACAGCCATAATGGCAACAAACTAGATGTTTGGGGTTTTTACTTTTGAAGTGTTAGATTCACGATGTAAAAATTTCGAATTATTCTTGAAAAATCTAAACGTTGTTGTAATTTCGACAGTCATTAGCACATGTAGTTCGAAGTGTCAATGTCGTCTGTCTTCTTCAGTCTGCTCAAAAGTCACAAACCTCATAATCTCTTTAGTTGTTTACATCGGAGCGTTCGTTGCTCTTTTTTGTAATCGGCACTTGTGACCAGTGATCTCTATGATCCGGCACGGCGCTGCCATGGTGTAGATCTTGTCACTTTGCTAGCCACTGCGTTTGGAGTTTTGGCTGTATTTAGGGATAGTCCCATATTGATATCGGTATCAGTATAATCTGTATTTATCGGAAATTTTGCCATATCGGTGTCGGACCACTATAAGGCTTCCAATACAGATATTTGTTATGCCAAGAAACGCATCTGTCTTCCCTGAAAAACTGACACCAAGTGCGACAAAAGCAATATACAAGTGAGAAAAGCAAAGCCATTTGCTCAGTTTGTAATGAAAATTTAGCACGTGACAGTTCCAACAGTCCAAGTTTTACAATAACCAACTAAAATCTTAACTGAGAAGATGAATGTACTGAAGCCATAGGAATAAGAGTAAAAATGATGTTATTGCTGCGCAGAACATTTTTAATAATCTCAACAGTTGGAATTCATGCAAAACCAGAAACCGAAGTTGCATTTATTGTATTAAATTTAAACTTTTAGTCGTGATTTATTATTATTGTTATTATTATTATTATTATTATTAATTATTATTATTATTGAAAATGTCTGTAGCGAATGGGAAAATGTTCGATACGGAGTCCCACAAGGCTCAATCCTTGGTCCACTTTTATTCCTGTTGTATGTGAACGATCTTCAGACTAGTGATTGGAATACATATATTACTTTGTATGCGGATGACATTTTCCTACTATCCATTAACACGTCTGAGATAAATATGATAAGAAATCTTCAAAATGACTTCAATAAAATCACTCAATTCTTAGATCAGAATGAACTATACATCAGTAGTACTAAAACATGTTTCATGCAAATTGGTACATCACATATGAATTTTGGCAAGAATGAAATTATATTACATAGCAACAACTGTAATAAGTCAACTAATTGTAAATGTTCAAAACTAACAAAAGTCACAAATACAAAATACTTAAGAATAGAAATTGATAAACATTGGAAATTTTACAATCACATTGATAATCTCATTATAAAGATAAGAAAATCGATTCCTATGCTTTACAAAATGAAATATATGATAAATCAAAAAACAAAACAAGCATTATTTGAAGCATGGATTATGTCACAAATACGATACGCAAGCAACATTTACAGTTCAACGTCAACGGGATTAGTACAACGTTTACAAAAAGTATTAAACAAGGCCCTAAAAGCTTTATTCATGTCAAATAAGTATAAGAAAAAATAATATTTTCGGTACTGAACAACTCCTAGAGTATGGAATAATTACGCAAAACTACTTTTCACAAGACTATAAAACTCCACTACCAAGAAAAAGCAGAAGTAATAATAATCATTGGTTAAAAATTCCTGCATGGCGAAATTCATATGGAAAAAGAAATCTGAACTACTTGATTCCAAAAATGTTCAACAAACTGCCGGAAAATTTAAGAAACCTAAAATCAACATACGTTATGAAAAAGAAAATAAAGGAATGGCTGCTGGGAAAATGAACAGAGAATTAAAATAATCTAATTTATATATATAGATTTCTTTGTACATACTATTTTTTAAATCTAAGTATATGTTAGCACAATAACAAACTGTAAACATGTTTCTGTTTTAAGTGTATTTGTATTTTAATTGTAAATATGTTTATATTTTAATTGTAATTGTATTGATCTGCACATACAAACTGTTTACTCAGTTTCGTGCTTAATCGTAAATAAATTATTATTAATTATTATGTAATTAGGCTTAGTTAGCTTAAAAATGTAAAATTTATAAATGTAACATATATACGTGGTTCTCACACAAGTCACACAAGTCACAAGTTGAAAAAATGTGACGTCACACTTTTATATTTTTATACATCTTTATTATTTGTGTAAGAAAAAAGTTGAAAACAGTACTCTGACATAAATGATGTGCTATGGAGTCTGAATAGAAAAGTAAGGGGGTGTAAAACTGCTTCTGTTTGAACCTGTCACCATTCTTGAAGTTATTTCAGCCATTTCCTTTTTCTCTTCATTTATTTGTAGCTGGTCATTTTAAACTCATGGCAGAAAAATAATCTGTGTAGGCCGAATAAAATTGCAGTTCCACAAAAAATTGTTGGGGGGGGGGGAAGTTCAGTGTGACATACTTTTTTAGGAGGGTATGAATAAGTGTGACAAAATGTGACATGGGGGAGGGAGGGGGTAAAAATTGGGCCAAAATAGCGTGACATACTTTATGAATGGTCCCTTACAAAAGACACGTGATATTGTTAGCGGTGTGTGGAAATATTTTTCAAAAGTTGATAACGTGGCAGCCAAACGCATCACTTGTGAAAATGGTTGTTTTTTTTTTTTTGTGGGGGGTGGGGGAAGAGTTGGGGAAGGAAAAAACCGTAACCGAAACCGATACCGCGATCTTTATTCGTAAAAAAAACCGAAACCGAACCGATTCATAAAAAATGAAACGACACAGCACTAGAAGAAGGGCAAGCTATGCTGAGAACCAACTCAAACGGCCCGGGGAATTGAGTTTTCATCAGGGCACCACAAATCCTAGTTGTTGGCGATCATGAATGGAGAAGTGAGGAGGATCCGGAGCCGACTGATGAAAGTGACAGAAGGTAGTGTGTGGTTTGAAAGAGCGAAAGAAAAGTTTTTAGCCCTTGGATACCCTGCTAGAGCCGTGAATGAAGCTATTCAGAAAGCCAAGACCTGGAAAGACCCCTTGCGCCAAATGAAGCCGAAAGACCCACCCAGTGAGAGTCCGGTTGAGGTTGTTACTTATTTTCCAAGGGGAGGAGAAAGGGTTAAAAAAACCCTGGCCAAAGTAGGGACAAGCTGTTTTTTCCGCAATCCCAAAAACATCAGAAAACTGCTTGGAAGTAAGATTTTGAAGCAAGAAGAAAAGGAAAAGCCAAACTCCACCACTGGCTAACTTGGGGCCAATAACACTGGAGAGCAGGAAGATGCGAGACAACACCACGAACACCAGTACCAGACCAGGTTGAGGACGGTAAGAGCCCGAGAGCGTTGCATGCATTTACGGTCATCCCAACTACTGACAACTTTGTAGCCTTTAAGCGCTGTCGTGCCCGTGCCAGGTATGTCATCCGTGAGGCTAGACGTGCTTCGTGGACAGCTTATGTTTCGTCGATCACGCGCTCCACGCCTTCTCAGCAGGTGTGGCGGAAGGTGCGCCAGATCTCGGGGAGGAACGTGTCTTCCCCGGTTTCACAGCTGAAGGTGGCGAATTCCGTGATCTCTTCTGTGCCGGATATCGCCGACTGTCTTGCGTCTGCGTTTGCGCGGGTCTCGAGTGATAACCATTATGATCCTGGTTTCCTCAGAATAAAGCGTAGAGAAGAGGCTCACTCTCTAGACTTTCGCTCCGACGGGCTAGAGGAGTACAATTTACCGTTCACCAGGCAGGAATTTGTTTCAGCTTTGTCCAAGTCGCATGACTCTGCCCCAGGGCCTGATGATGTTCACTATCAGCTGTTGAAACATCTGCCTCTTGCCTCCCAGCAGTTCTTGCTGGAGATGTTCAACCGTGTGTGGGCAGAAGGCTGTGTTCCGGCAGCGTGGAGGACAGCAGTGGTTATCCCGATTGTGAAACCGGGCAAAGACCCTATTGCTCCTTCCAGTTATCGCCCAATCGCTCTGACTAGCTGTATCTGTAAACTTATGGAACGGATAGTCAGTGAGAGGTTGGTCTGGGTGCTGGAATCACGCGGATTCTTATCTGCGTCCCAGTGTGGCTTTCGACGTTTTCGGTCAACCATCGATCATCTGGTTGCCCTTGAATCGGATGTGAGGGAGGCTTTTCGCCTGCGTCAACATCTGGTTCAGGTTTTCTTTGACTTGGAAAAGGCTTATGATACGACCTGGTGTTATGGGATTCTCCGTAATCTCTATAACTGTGGCTTGAGGGGACAGATGCCACTGTTGCTTTCCGCTTACCTCTCAGGCCGTTCTTTTCGTGTTCGTGTCGGGGCGACTCTTTCCCGCCCGTTTGTCTTGGAGAATGGTGTACCTCAAGGAGGTGTTCTTAGTGTCATCTTGTTTGCTATTGGGATCAACCCCATTGCTCAGCAAGCTGCTGTTCCCCAGTCATTGTTTGTCGATGACTTCGGCCTGCGCTTTCGGGCAGCTCGCATGCAGACCTGCGAGCGGCAGCTAGGGATCGGCCGATATGACTTTTTACCGATACGATACGATACCGATGAAAGGTAAACCGATCCGATCCGATACGATAGGATACCGATACAGATGTCGATACCGATAATAATAACAAATCAAGACTAAAAGTTTATATTTTGTACAAACAATGCAACTTCGGTTTCTGGTTTTGCTTGGGTTTCAACTGTTGAGATTATCCAAAAAGTTCTGTGCAGCAATAACAGCATTTTTGCTCTTATTCTTACTTATGGCTTCAGTACATTCATTTTCTTAGTTAGATTTCAGTTGGTTGTTGTAAAACTTACAGCAGTAGAACAAACAAGTGCCACATTTTCATTCCAAACTGAGCAAATGGCTTTGCTTTTGCTGCACTTGGTGTCAGTTTTGCAGGGAAGACGGTTGCATTTCTTGGCATAACAAATATCTGTATCGGAAGCCTTATAGTGGTCCGATACCGATATGGCAAAAATACCGATAAATACAGATAATACCGATACCGATATCAATATCGGACTATCCCTAGCGGCAGCTACAGCTGGCAATTAACAAAGTCCAGACCTGGGCGGTCAGTAATAGTTTCCTGTTTTCTCCGGACAAGACTGTGCATTCACTTTTGCCGCCAACGAACACTGCACCCAGATCCTTGCCTGTACTTGGGGCAGGCGCAGATTCCTGTTGTCCCACAGGCACGTTTCCTGGGTCTGGTGTTCGATTCCAGGTTATCTTGGCTACCACGCTTGCGCCAACTTAAAGACAAGTCTTTGCGGGTTCTGTCGGGCACTTCATGGGGTGCCGATCGCACTGCCATGTTGCGCCTCTACAGAGCCCTTGTCCGCAGCAAACTTGATTATGCGTGCATGGTGTATGGTTCGGCTAGTGACTCGACTCTCCAGATGTTGGACATTGTGCATCACAGTGGCCTGCTTGTGGCGACTGGGGCATTTCGAACTTCTCCAGTGGTCAGCCTCTATGCTGAGGCCTCGGAGCCACCTTTGGCCATTCGTCGGCGGAAGCTGGCCATTCAGTATGCTGTGCGTTTACGTGCTGTGGAATCCAGTCCTGCTTGGTCCATGGTTTTTGGGCCAGACTTGCGAGTCGGTAGACGCAGGGTGGGTAAGGGTGATTTCCGCGATAGGCTCCAGCAGTCCTGTCAGGAGATAGCCTTTGAAATGCCCTGTGTCTTGAGGCTTGGGGAGATGCCAGTGGCCCCTTGGCTTGTCCCAAGTGGCATTTTCATTTTTGCTCTGGCGTCCCTCCCGAAGGGTTCCACTCTACCAGCAAGGTACTTGCAGGAGTTCCGGTGGCTGTGTTCTCAGTACGCCGGTTATCAGCGGCTGTTTACTGATGGGTCGAAGTCGGACGTTGGCGTGGCGTGTGCTTGTGTGTGTAAGGGAGTAACGGTTGCCCATCGCCTTCCATCGGGCTATTCTGTGTTTTCTGCAGAGCTTTTGGCTCTTGGTTTGGTGGTGGAATGGATCCTTAGCCTTCAGGGCACCCATTTCATTGTCTTCAGCGATTCCATGAGTGCCCTGGAGCCCTTGGCGAATTACAATCCTCGGAACCCCTTTGTGATGTCCTAGGCGGGGACACACCTTAGCCCAGCGTGGGCACCAA
>JAHWFP010227904.1:0-12946 GCA_023313725.1 Lithobius niger
AAATTTCGGCCGACAGGTTGTCATCACGAAGCTAGCAGAATAGTAAGGGCAATGGACCAATAATCGCAGATAAATGAATAATCGTAGATAAATCAATAATCGCAGACGAATAAATAATCGCAGACGAATCAATAATCGCAGATAAACTTGGTAATGGTGTACATTTTACTGTATAGATGGTGGCGATTTTGTATAACGTGGTCTAGTCGAGTCAATGAGAACGAGCAGCATTAAATGGTTTGCGAGCTCTCGATAATGTTAATCGCATCATAGCTCAAAGAGTATTTTACTCACCAGTACTTACCGATTACAGAGTCAGCGAAAAAATGGATCAATGTACTACAAGTTGATGTCGATACCAGAGAAACAGGACATCCTTTGACGTCAATGCAACATTGCACGCAGGAAACACGACAATGCTAGGAAAACGCAACTTGGCCTGTTAGCAATTTATTCCACGCTTCATTTAACTTTTGCACCATAAATGCCTTTCCTCATTGTCTCGCATGCAAAAACGGCTTATATGTCACGCTCCAATTGACTCGAGTCAGAAATTTCATTGTGAACAGTTTGTCGTTATTTCATTTACTAGCAGGATATTCGTATAAAGAGTATCCTTCAGTCGTCTATGTATCGTTTCATGATCTGAGCGTTTAGTTGGCTTCGTTTTTTTTTTTAATTTTCAAAATTTTATTTTAATAGCCGACGAAATGTACATTACCTGTTTTATAGCAGTTTCACTTTTTTTTGAGCATTAATGAAAATTTTTTAAAGGAAAAATAAATCTAGTAAAGGGAGAGTCAAAGCAGAATAAACGCTTTGGACAGCCTCTGCGTGGCAGTACAACGACCGGTAAAAAAAAAAAATTTCATTCACGATGACTATAGCCCCTTGTAGGTAGGTATCGTCTACTTCGAAAAGGTTTTCGTAGGTTCTCGTTGAAGGCAGATCCAGTAGTATAGTAGGTCTGTTTGTGGAGCCCTGGCTTTGATGAAGGCAGACCCAGCATTGTAGTAGGTCTGTTTTGGGGCCCTGGCTTCGATAACAATAGAATACAATGGTTTTCGTGGCCAGTCCGTCGTAGTTCTAAAATCATACTACTTTGAGGGTTAAAACATACCCTAGTCCAGGCTGTCTTCTCGGATGAACTCCCATTACTTCACCCTCTTCTCCTCTTCTCCTTTTCAATGATTGTCCAAACTTATTAACCGACATCTTTTTTTAAATATACAAATTGGATAGTTCGTCATCAGAATAGGACCATGGTATCCCTCATCATTCCTCTATCTACAGTCTGATGGTTTTGGAAGACAAGGTTATGCACAATATTATTTGCAAGTTTCCAGGCCATACTCTAATAATGGGCTCGCATAGTATGGAATCACAAAGCAACGTTTGTGGGGGGAAGGGGGGGGGGACAGTGCTTTCAGGCGTATTGGCTTTAGAAATCAGCACGAATCGCACTTAACTGTGTCCACATGGTCTGGCACATTGTATACCTTACAGAGAAATCCTCTATTGCAGAAAATGTGTCTTGCGTTACCCACCTACTCCAAGAGCACTGAGTAACTCCCTGTGTTCCTTAAAAGCTTAAACATGGTTTTCTTCGAGTGACCAGCTAGGAACGATGTTGTGTCGCATCTGAATAACGCGTCATAGGACAGAAGGACTCACTAACTCAATTGGGGGAAAGTTTCCTAGGATGTTTCAAAGTACCAGTTTCATCCAGCGCTCTTTCATTGCATCTGCTCTATGTGCGCAATGAGAAGTAAAAGTATACCTGTGTCTCTAGCCCTTACAACAATGGTCTGGATGTCACAGTGTATAGCGTGGAAAATTAGCTGGGTATCGGCCTCCTCACGCATTGCTCATAACATGTCTTCGTTGTGTAGCGGTTTGTTGCTTTTGACATCTTGTAGGAAGAATAAAGCAGATGTGTCACAGTTTTGGTCAGAGGAGCTGATGTGACAGGCTCCTACAGATAAGATGTTTGTTACTGGTGGAGGATTCCAGGATTAACAAGATGTCAGAAGCAACAAACCACTACACAACACGGAAATGTTACGATGAATGCAATAGTGTTGGCGTCACATTGTATGGCACGAAGAATTAGCTGGGTATCGGCTAATTCTCCATGCTAAACATTGTAACGCAGACACTATTATTGTCAGGGCTAGAGACACGATGTATGTTTACTTCTTATTGCGCATGTAGAGCAAATGCAATGCAAAGAGCTCTAGATGGAAACTGGTACTTATGCATATCCTAGATGTATGCTAATTCAGCAAGTTCACAGCAAACTTCCACCACCTTGGGTCAGCTAGTCCTTCTATCCAACCATGCCTTATTCGCATGAGACACAACATCGCTCTTAGCTGGTCACTCGAAGAAAACCACGCATGAGATTTTAAGGAACACAGTCAGTTAGGCAGTGGTCTTGGAGTTGGTGAATTAACACAAGACACATTTTCTGGCAATGGAGAAATTTCTGTGTAAGGTGTACAATGTGCCAAACCATGTAGACACAGTCAGCTTGGCACGCTTCAAGCAGTTTTCCAAAACCAATAAGCCTGAAGCACTGCCCTCCCCTCCACAAACGATGCTTTGCAATTCGATATTGCGCGAGCCCATTGTCAGAGTATGATCTGGAAGCTTGAAAATTGAGCATAACCTCGTCTTCCAATGCCATCAGACTGTGGATGGAGGAATGATGAGGGATACCATGTTCCTACTCTGATGACGAACTGTCTGATTCACGAGGGTTGCATAGAGATGATCTTTTGCCATTGTAAAACTGTTTACAAGATACTGCAATGCACAAGTAGCAAGTTTAAACTATTGTGCACCGCAGTGAGTACGTGCACGGACTCCCAAGATGTCATGAACAGACTTAACCTGATGTCTGTAACATGTGTAACATAAAAGGTAAATGTAATTTTTCTATATTGCAATTACCTTTACTGTAAACTCGTCGAAAAGAATAGGTTGTATATCCAATGGTGTTGTATTCTTCATCGCCAGTTACACTTTCCGCATAGCAGTTTATCGCACTGACACAATAATGTGTAATGGTTATTTTTTGCTGTTAACGCTCTACCATTGCCTCTACAAACCAATTGATCGATAATTTTTTGTAGAGAAAGATATTCTAAACATTTTTTAATACATCTTCTTAACAAAATTTTTATATTTTAGTCATTACACGAATTTCGAGCATTTTCGGGTATTTTGGGGCATTTTTCGGAATTTTCGACCATTTATTGATAAAATATCTTTTGGGGGCAGACGGATTCGAGTTCAGCATGCCCAAAATGGGTAAATACACTTGTTTCCAGCTTTTACCCCAAAATGCCTCATGCACTTAAACCAAGCTCTTTTTCAAAAATTTTCACCAGCCTATTAAAGTATTTCTGTTCGTTGAATTTTGATGCTTAGCTTAAACTGTTTCTTGGTGCATTCAACCCAACCCTAAATTTTGATAAGCCACTGTTTTTTGTGAGCAGTTATGTTCTGTCTTTGCTGCACATCTGATAAAATTTCGACCATCTCGTTTCTATTTTCATCGTAGTCAGTCGTAGTTAGGATCATCGTAATATCTGTAATCGACTCTGCTCGAATGACCGGCTTTTCAACCATGCCCTCCCCTTTTTTCTTTAATTTCATGTCTTCCCAAATTGGCAAAATAATCGTGTACTTGGCACTACGATTGGACTAGGGTTTACGACTGACTGGAGTGTTGTTCTGATATTTGGTGTGAGTATTTTTTAACATAGCTGTGTATGCTGCTTTAACATCCGGCGCATAGGAATTTTCTTTCAAATCTTTAAAAACTAGCAAACTCCAAAGCCCCCATATACTGTTCCCCACTGACCACAATATAATTTTCACAAATCTTAACCAATTTATTCTCGAAGGTCAGCATGCATTTTTAGTGTCGTACTGTAATCCGAATACTGGGTCGTTTTCCTTTGGATTTTCTAAAAACTTTATCAAGAAATGTTTAGCTGTGTGACCAATATTCTGACCAGGTAACAAACTATTGGGGGACTTTAGAGTGGCTAGATTAGAGAGTTCAAGTGGGGTAGAAAGGCATTTAACTTGCACCGAGAAATTTGTGACAGTGAGATGAAAACAGGAGCTCATAGATGCATATTCAGTTTTGGAATGAATTTCGGGATGAATTCGCATTATAGGAGCCTGTGCTGGAGTTGGATATTCAGCAAGACTGAAGCTAAGAGGGGTTGACAATGTCTTCTCACTAGGAGTAACAGCTTTGGAAGGGGATGGCAATAAACCCAATGTTTCATAGCTATCCTCATCAGTTTCTTCCTCTTTGTAAGCTTTAATTGGTGTAGTTTGTGTGTGCTCCGCTAGAGTTTTTACACCACAGACTGATGTTGGTTTTAACGTGCCGACTGTCGGTTTCAGAGTGGTTACTCCTGGTTTAAAAATTTTTTTGCAGCAGTTCTTCTTGCTCTTTCTTGCCCAAATGTTGATTTAAAAACTTTTTATTTAATTGTATTTTGTGTTTTGCAAGTTCTCGTTTTGTCTCCATTCTTTTATGTAATGAGTAAAAACGAACGTTTATATCGCTCCTCGTTTAATGTTTTATTAATTGAGAAAAACCCATATGGCTTGTTCTAGCAATTATTCTGAATCAACACTTTAAAGTCTGAAAATTCCATGTCAGGGGCAACATAATTTTCGTAAACATGATTTAAATTTAACTCATCCACAGGAAAAAGGATTGATAAATTTATATTGTCTCCATGTACTTGTTTAGGATTTATTGTGTAGCTTACTGCAATAAAAAACATCGACGTTTGAATGATGTCCTGGTGCAAAGTAGCACTCGATGTTTTTTCTTTATCCAAAAGGCAGTCGTCAAAAAGAATAAGATTTCAATATTTTGGGTCCAGTTCTTCTGTCATAATTAAATCTCTTTGAGAACCGTGAAAATATGTGACATCCCAGCCAATGTTTTCCTCACTTTCAGCAAATATAGTCTGCAAAGTTTTGTATTTAGGCTGACTCAAAGTTTTACTGTAAATAAATAACAGGTCATAGTCGAGCCATATTTCATTACAGATGAAATTAAACAATAAGTTAGTTTTTTTTCGCAATTTGCGGGACCTAAAATTAAAAATCTGATATTTGAAGGTAGAAACTGATGATTTTTAGGTCTTTCTTAGGCACAAAAAGTCGTAGTTTTTAATTTCCATTTTTTTATTGACACATTGTTTTAATGTTTACAGAGATACCAAACCCATAATGTCTTTATCAGTATTTTTGTCGTTAGAAATTTTGGAGTGGATCACTCTAAAGTTTACATGGCACCATAATTTAACGTTGCTGGGAGAATCTTTGGTAACATATACTGTACTAGTTTTCCTGGTGACTTCTGTTAAGTTTAAAGCATTATAAGAAGTAAGTTAAACCATGGTTTGTCAATAACATTTTTGTTAAGTCTCCCTTTAATTTTGTGAATATCTTCGTACACCCAAGTTCTAAGACAGAGCGGTTTATCACAGTCATTTGCATTTTTGCAAGAGGAATAACAGAAGGAAGCCCTGTTCATAGAATTAGGATAATTTAACGTAGTCAAAAATACAGGCTTCTGTTCATCAAACTCGAACTCTAATTTTTTTTACAGATGAACCATTTAAGATTTTTCAATAGTTTTTGTGTATCCGGGTCGCTGGGCAAAAGTCAACCTTTATATTTCGATTTTTTATTTGAAATGAGGGTCCCTGAACCCATTAAATCATTAAACTGTATGGAATGAAAGAGAAAAAGAAAACTTTACACCATCATTGATCTTTGTACTTTTCTCATTCTTAACTTTCAGCAAGTTTTTTTTTGCAACAGATTCAAGAGATTCGTTTGCCAGTTCTGTTGAGATATCTTGAGGCTTATATATACTACTTTTTCAATATATTTATTGAAAAAACGAACCTCGGAGGATGTCATCCTACCTAGCAATCGATTTGAAGCAAAGAGTCTTCATTAAAGACTTAGTTTGTGAGAATGAGAGGTACAAAAATCTGAGAAATAAAAGACAACTGAATCCCGAAAACAACTATGATATGCAAATTAAGCATTTAATTAAGTAGGATCTGCTCTTGAACCTGAAGATGCGGTAAATTATTTCCAGATATTTACTCTGGAAAGGGACATTCAGGGGCCCTAGTCTCGACTTGATCGTTTTCATCACGTTCATTTCGCTTTCGACACAAAACATAAGGTAAAACGTTGATAAGGTTTGAAAACACCTCTTAATGCGAGTCCCGAACATCTTGCGAGGTTGTTCTGTCGCATTCTCCCAACAAAGCGGCCATTTTTAAGAGCTTTCGGGGGGTCGAGTTTATGGTACTTCCGGTACAACGTTACTTACGTGACAACACTTCGTTGCAAGTGATTACAGTACTGCTTGCTTCTTCCTACAAAATTAAGTGTTTCTTGGATATGCAGGTAACGCATAAAATGATAAAATAACAAATTATTGAAGTTGTTCGCTGAATACATAGACATCCAAGACACTTATTTGTGTAGAATTAATTTATCTGCTATTCGCTTGAATGGCATTCACTCCTAACTTTTGAATCCAATGCGATTAACACCCATGTGCACAGTCGTCAAGAGCTTCTGAGGGAGAGACGGGAATAATAAACAAAGGACTATTGGTATTCTGTATCAAAATGACAAATCAAAAAATAATAAATAAATAATAAATAATAATAATAATAATAAATCAAATAATAATAAAAATAATATCCAAGTTTTCAAAGAATCTTTTTTTACGAATTAAATAGCTTCACTGACTTAAATAACAATAATAATAATTGACAAATACTTCAAACTTCAAGAAATTAAATTAGGACGAGCCTTTAATGAAATTGCTGCCACTATAACGTAAATGTGACGAATTACTAGTTTACACTTAACCAGTACATGCAGGGCCGGAGGAGGGAGCAAAAAGGGCTAGACTTTCAAGGGGGGGGGGGGGGAAAGCTGCACTTGTTTTGGGTTGTTCCAAAGAACGGGCAAAAGTTGGGTTAGGTTGAAAAGGAACATTTTTTTACGGATCTGTTGACCATTTCGTTGCTTGGGTAGAAAAAAGGGGATCTAGGATTCTAAACAGGGGTCCAAATTTAAAAGGGGCAAGGCGCTCCTAATGTAGCTACACGAGTGGTGTGCACAGGAGGGGAGCAGGGGAATTGCTCCAGCTGCCCTTTTCAGAAAAAATGCCTTCCGGTCTATTTTGATTTTGTGAACTGATAAACGCTGGTGCTGAAGCCAGAGATAGGCCCCAGAGGCCAAACAAAAATCAAAAAAGGCCAGGAAAAGGGCAGAAACGTGCAAAAAAGGGTAAAATAGAGAAACAAGTTTAAAAAAGGGTAAAAAAAATTAACCGAGTAAAAACCTCAGAATGCCCTTTTACAAAAGTGGCCTAGTCCTACCTGTTGTCTACACATGCTACTGCGCTACGCCCTGAGAGGAGGGGGAAGGGGAGAGGCAAAGCGGGTATATTGCCCCGAGTCCCACCTGGTAGTGGGCTTTGACTCGTTGAGGGGAAAAAGTAATGCCAGCAACCTTTGGGAGGTTGTCGAATTTGCTAAGTGGCTATTGAGACTTATCGAATAATATTGAAATCTCACCTCTCAAAACATTTAAAAGATAAACATTAATAATAGCAAGAATTTATAAATTCTTGATAATAGTAAATGCAGCTATAATGATCAAAAATATCTTTACGTGAAGTGAGAATATGTTTAGTTTTTGCTGAGATAGCACGATGGAGTGGGTAGAGGTTGGGGGGACCTCAGGAACGAGAATGTACAGTCTTTGCTGAGAATATATCGGAGGGGAACCTCAGCAAAGAGACTAAGTACGTTTTTCTTGAGCTAATACGGCGGAGTGGGGGATGGTCCCCTCAAGAGCTAGACTGTACAGTTTTTGCTGCAATAATATCATTTTACAACGTCGTTGTTTTTCAATCCTTCTACATGCAACAGTAAGCAGAGTAGTGCATCGTGAAACGCGAATAAATGGAGATGACACGAATGATAGATTCGGCATCCTGTTGGCCACAGTTTGCAGTAAAAAACCTAAAAAGAAAAATTGTATCTAAATCTGTTTGTCCAGTGGCGATCACGACCTATAGCTACCTTGGCCAGTCCGTCCTTGTTTAATGGTGCTAGCTGCCTTTGTATTACGTGTTGGTTTTCCTGTGTAACACTGTTTTGCCTTAGGTTACAATTATTGCAAACCTTGCGTATTTCAGTATAAAGGTATTTCCAGATGGAGGAATTGCCGGTTTCCAAAAGGAATTTGGCAAAGTATAAACATCTCAAAATATAACAATGAAATAACAGATGGTGTACAAAAACACAAAAACGTGATCGGAGCTACAACAACAATAAACAGGCAATACTGCAACCAACATGCAAAAAGAAAAAAAATAATCAAAACTGGTATTACCCAAATAGTAAAAACACTCACTATTATATGCACAAATTTTCCGCACATGCTTATTCGTCATATTCACAGATGGAATCACAAGGAAAGTAGGCGTCCAATTTAATTTTAAAAGTCAAGATTGATGGAGCTGTGACAATGTTTTCTGGTAATGAGTTCCAAAGTTTCAAAAGTCTATGGGCGAAAGAATTTCTGACAGCACTATAATGGGGATAGTAATTTTGAGTTTCAATGAAGAGCCTCGTGTAAGCATATTTGCCTGCACTGCTTAAAAAAAGGTTAGGTAAGCTAACACAACCATTAAACAGCTTGTACATATAGATGAGACCTCCTCTTTTTCTCCTCCAAGTTAAGGAGTGGAGTCTCAAAATTTCCAGGCGTTGCTGTAGCTCAAGTTACTGAGACCTTTCATTCTTTTAGTAAATCACCTTTGTACATTCTCGATTATTTTGCAATTTTTAATATACAGTACAACGGTTCCCAAAAAGGGTTCCCGTGCTCTAAAATAGGTCAAACGAAAGTGTTAAATCAAGTTCGAATGACTTTGGGATCACAACTGGTAATTGTCAGGAAGAAAACAAAACAGAATGAGTGAGATTTACTTACAATGTTCTCCGAGTTCTTAGCGAAAGTAAACATATCGTCAATTTCAATACCCAAGTCTCGGGTGTGAGCGGCACTTGAAATCGGTTAATGCCCAAAGTAATATTGAATGAGGGGGTTGTTTACACCAAAGTGGAGGGACACAAGTTTGGCTCCATTGATAGGCATGATCAATAAGATTCTGTGCATGGGAATACTTGTCAATGGGGCGCAGGACGGCTGCGGCCTTGGTGTCGTCTGCGTATTTTGACTTAAACCTGAAGTCGCTATAGCAAAAATCCTTAATGAACACAGAAAATAACAGGGGTGCCAGGACCGAGCCCTGCTGGAGTCCACTTTTAACATCTAACCGATGAGAACGATTTTGCTCCAAAACGACAGCCACCCTGTGTCTATTCAACCAAGCCAAACCAGTCCAACATAGGGCCAACAATACCAAAACTAACCAGTCCTGCCCGTAACTTTGAATGTACAACTTTGTCAAACGCTTTTTCCAAATCAAAGTAGAGGACGTCGATCGGAATGCCATCATCATAAACTGACATTACTTGAAAATAAAACTCACGTAAATTAGTGGCTGTGGAGAAATCCGGACGGAAGCTGTGCTGAAGGTCTTCGAAAAAATTGTAAATGGAAAGGTACTCAGAAATGTGCCAACTTAGAATTCTTTCAACATTTTGGAGAGATGAGAAGTTAAACTAATAGGTCTATAATTACTTGCCATGGACCGACATCCCCTCTTATAGACTGGAGTAACCAAAGCATCCCGTCAAATTGATGGTACAAAGCACCAGTTAAGATTATCACTGTATAACTTAGTAAAGAAAGGTGTAATAAGTGCTTGTATTTTGATTAAAAGATCACCAGGAAAAAGTTCGGGACCCTGGTTTTAACTTAAGGAAAGATTTTCTTACAACCCGCTCTTCAATAACTAGAGGCGGTATACAGATACTGGGGGCAGAGAGGAATTGAGAGATACCATGATCGGTAGTGAAATCACTAGCAAAGAAATCGCAAAATATGTTACACTTCTCAACATTATCATTAGTCAATTTATCATTACCTTTTTTAATCTGGTACACGATCGCGTGTTTTGCTTTTGTTTTTGACATATCGAAAAAAAGGTTTGCTATTGAGCTTAAATTGGGATATCAAATTTTCCTCGAAAGACTTCTTTTGAGCCTTACATTTCTTAACAATTTTACAATTGAGAACTGAGTGCTCTTTAAATGCTGACAAGGTATTGGTTTTCCCCCCATTTTTTCTACATTTTTAGTTTCTTTAATTAAATCTGCCAGGTCTTTATTCATCTAAAGTAGCCTAGCACGTGATGGTGTGTAAATAAATTGGCATATGTAAACAATGGTAAAAATAAGACCAATTTGTTGTACAATCTGAATCCAACCACGAGTCCATGAAATTCCATTAGGAACAATGAGTTATTAACTCTGATTCAATACATTCTATCTCATTATAAATACTCCCATACTGTATGGATGCAACACCTGTTGCCAAATGCCTGAAATAATTTTAATTCGTGTTGAAACCCGAAACCCGAAACTTGAAACTCCGGTCGCGCGAACAGCTCTGTGACGCAATCACTGTTGAGCGCGGAGCTGCTTTTTTCCTTGACTGAAGCTCGCCTAGTAGCCAACACTTGAATTATGTGCATTCTACCCAAGGCCAACTGATATAGTAACTGCATCCCTCGCTACTACCTAGATTCTGCCAATATTTATTAAAAATAAAAGATGAGGTCCATGAGTTCAACTTAAACCAGTACCAATTATTGTAGACACGATCAGTGGTGTAGTCTTGCACGAGCGCACAGGAGTGAAGCTCCCACTCTTTTTTTCCTGGAGAAGTGCAGCTAGGTCACTTTTATTTGGGTGGGCCGCAATCCACCATTTATTCTCAACACATATTCGTAAGGGCTCGTTTATGCAACGACTCGCCTTTGCATTCTCGCAGAAGCTAGAAATCATCTGAAATTCCAACATGGCGGCTGTTTTGCTCTACCAGCTTGCAACGAAATGACTCTATAATTGAGTTTAGAAGCGAATGGGAAAATTGTTTCATCAGAAGGAAATCTTTATCTGACTGTCACGAATTATAAGACTGTAAGCATTTGCACAAACGATGTCGGATTTAGCTAATCCAGTTAGTGTTGTTACCATGGCAAAGACACCTTTTCCATCACGATTAAATTCTAGCGGCGAGAATGCAAAGGTGAGTCGTTGCACAAACGCGTCTTAACAAATATTTTTTTTAGCGCCGAAACTGCAACATCTGTATTGTTGTTAGAGCCACTATCAGCATTCAGCAATTCATGGTAATGTTCTCTCTAGACAACTGTTATTGCACATCATCTTAGCTTCTTACCTTGCTGATTATAATCAGCAATTCAGATGACTTGGTTGGTTCCACTCTTCCACACCTCGCCCTCGTTACTTCTTACGTAACATTAACAATTAATCGCTGCGAAAAATGTAACAATAATAATGCATGCCGTTAGGGACCGGCCATTATTTATCGCCGGGGAGGGGGGGATTGGGGGGGGGTCATGACATTTTTGGACCCTCTCGAGGGTGGGTCATAAATTTTCTCAAGTCCCGTCAAGAGGAGGGAAAACGTATTGACCAAGTGGAAGAAAAAGTAATATTTGGACCTCAAAAATGGTACTTTCAGTAGTCAAAATTTCTAAAAACACCCCCATGATGTGAGTGTTTACAATGTTTTGAAGCTATTAATACCATTACTACAAGTATAGTTTTTATAAACGGACTTTGTAGAAAAACTTGGCACCTGGTTTCTTGGCTTCTTCTGTCTTTCAGGTGCTGACTATGTTATGGATGCGGTTATACAAGCAAACAGTGTGTTCATCGTCTTATTGTACGATGTCGACAAGAGATGGGTGTAAGGAACATTTTATAGAACATTTTTAACCCAACATGTCTTTTCGTTAAAAATGAGACACTTTTCTTTACTACTAATGGTAACTGTCGGTGTGGAGAGGTACTTACTTAATTTGGCTATAGCACTAATCTTGGCTACAAGAATCATCTGCAGACCGTCTCATTAGGTATACGAAAAGCGAATTTTACATTATTTCGAAACTTGAGTGGGGGGGTCAAGATTTTTTCAGGGTCTCGAAGGGGGGGGGGCATCGAAAATTTGGTGGTTCACATTTTCATTTCCTCCAGCCCCCCACGCTGGCCATAAATAATAACGAGTCCCTTAGAATGAGGCCAATAATCAGTAGGAAATTGACGTTTATTTTTATTTTTAACAGTAATATTAACGTCAGCAAAAGGATTGTAATGATAACAAATTATACTTTTAGTCCCATATAAACTTATGGCAACACCACTGATCGATACGTGAAAATTAAACGTATTTATTTGGAAGTCTTGCCCTCCCCCTCCACCACTAGCTCTGGCCAGGTTTGCCAGTCGTTGCCTACAGCTCCTCCCGCCTCCCCCCCCACCTTTTTTTTACCACTACACCACTGGACACGATTGTAGACTAGCACGATTATTGACTGAGCCCTGCCAATAAAATAAATCTAGAAAACAAAAAACGAAATCGTATAATGTTTAAGGAAGTTTAACTGATCCGAAGTCAAAACAGCAAAGTAACACAAATAAACTTTCCTGTAAGGTTTCACATGCCGCAGTGTTCCTAAACTGTTTACTGCACGTGAAAACTTACTGCTGTATTTGCTACCATTTGTCACGAAGTTTACCGCTGTTGTACCCGGGGACGGTAAACACGTGCTCGAGTGTGCAGTATTCTGTTTGGTGGTGTTTTAGGCGGTATCGGGTGTGTCACGATACGTAGGAGGGCAGAGCGTGGTTCGGTACGG
>JAHWFP010227909.1:0-37119 GCA_023313725.1 Lithobius niger
AAAAAAAATCATAAATTTTTATCCGTCAAGTAAAATTAAACTTCAACCCTTTTTTGACGCCACACTAGACGTTTTTGTTTGTAAATACGTATTACTGTATTACAAAGTCTCGTAATTGCGTTGCATTTCATAGGTATTGCATTAGTACCATTAGTCCACTCGTGTGAAATTTGCTGGCTTTTATAATGCGTAAATCATCGCACATCTTCAAAAATAAATTCATATCGTCTCACAGATCCATTTACATTATAATTTTATGTGCTTTTCTCAAATTTATTGAAGGGGTATTAAAAAATTGCCCGAACAAGAGCCTGCTTGAATATTGTGATTTTTCTCTTTCACGTGTTGCATTCCGCACTGGAAAAAAAATAGGCTCGGTGTTTCATTAGCTTAGAAATGCAATGAGCTTCTAAAGTGGTGGAACTATGGATAAAAACTAGTCGATTAATATCGCATGTGGTCAATTATCATGGTGATATCCCAAGAACTAAGGAAATTATCAGATTTTTTTTTTTTACCTTGAATGTGTACCTTGGATGTTTACCTCTGTAAACTCACGAGTGCTGTTAAGGCAGAAACTAATTATTCATGAGTAAGAATCACGAGACAAATTATGTGTCAATAAATAAGACGAGTGAGTTTATCGGACCAAAAACGGGTGGAGAAAAATGTGATATTTTCTAGTAGTTCGCAAGGTACGCTTCTTAGCGAATTGCTTATTTTTCATTATTCTGTAATCTAAATTAAGCAGAATTAATATTTGCATTTTTTTTTGTTTGGTTTTAATTTTATTTTTAATTTTATTTTTTATTTTTATATTTATTATATTATTTTTATAATATATGAATTTAATAATTAAATAATTGATACCGCTAATTTTATAATTAATCTTTTATTAACTGTTATTATTTAGGAATAATTAAACGTCGTATTAATAATTTTTAATTATTCATAAATAATAACAGTTAATAAACTATAAATTATAAAATTAGCGGTATCAATTATTAGATTATTAATTATTAAATTATAAATTAATAAATTATAAACGACGATTTCTTGATATATTTTTATAACAAATCGGCACTCCGTATTTGTTGTTAGGTTACATCATCGGCTGTTAGGAATAACTTTATAACGAAGCTGTTGAAAGCAGTAGCCGGTTCTGTGTAATGGCTGATGTTGCTCGGCAACGCAAACACGATGCCGAATGAATACAATGTAACGCAAATACGATGCCCAGCATATTTCGAAATAAAGGCCTTTCATTTGAAGCTCAAACATTTCACAACATGTCGACATTGTAACGTTTTAAGCGAGTTCCGCCAAGAGGCGCTCTCAATTTCAAATAGCTGCGGCCATGTTTTGAATTGCAGCCCATCGACCAATGAAAACTACAGGATAATCCCTTATTAGTTTAATTTTAAATTTAGCCAATGAACATCGACTTACAATGAGTATATCCTGCTTACTACCATGGTGAAAGGTAGAGGAAGAGAAGGTGTTATCGAGGATGAGGGGCAATCCCGGTGATAACACCACACCTTCCTCGGTGATACACGCTTCCTTGATAACACCTATTCTTCCTTTTCGTTGTACGCATGCACAACTTGCCAAGCTAAGCTTAAAACAGATGCTAACTACTACTTAATTGACGCGGCTTTTGACTCGTATATATTCATTATGATTTTCGTATTTTTACATCAAACTTTATAATTTGTTACGCTAGTATCTTATAATTTTTCTTCGGCGATCTACTGGCATAAATAATTTTAATTTTTACCGCATTAGTCTTTTAGTTTTTCGATCCCATGGTAATTATTAGCAAACGATTAAAAATTAGGAACACATACAGCGCCGACAGCAGCATCGCCTATAACTTCTCGTTGGAGACAAATAATTTTATGAACTGATAGATGGGTACGCTAATAAACGTAGCATTACGTTATAAATGTTAATAAGTAATAGATATCCGTGAGCTATAGCCGGTTTAACGGCGATATTTGCTCGTCTGCGAAAAACGGCTAGTCCAATATCGAGGGGGCGGAGGGAAATTGCACGAGCGCTGTAAGTTGAGTGCATGATTTCCCTCCACTCCCTAGATAACTGGACTAGCCGTTTCCAGCTGACGAGCAAATATCGCCGTTAAACCGGCTATAGCTCGCGGATATGTGTTTTAATGGTAAGGTGAGACGTGAAGCTAACATATCGAGTTATTTGAGATTAAAAAAATTTATTTGAAAATTTTACCTGTGAATCATAATGTAAATTCCTGAACTCAAACTTCCGGTTTAAACTTCCTGTCTACGAAAGTCTCACGTAGGGGAGGACGTCCCTATCCCAGTCCCAGTCACCGACTTTCGTGTTTAAGGTAAAACCGTATTTTCTCTTCTTTATTTGTTTAAAAAAGATGTAGAATATAAAATTGCGCTATTCGCTTGAATCTCGTAGGTTTTTAGGCGCATTTAGGTGTGTTTACAAAGTGTCAGTAGCCTAGTTATCGTCGGAACGAAAGGTTACCGGGTCCGGGTTGGACCATTCTTCCATGGGTGGGGGAAGGGATTGGAGGAGAGCAAGGCTAGCATAGTACGCGAGGTTTTTTTTTTTTTTTTCGTTTTAGTGAGGAAAATGACGCAGGTTGCAAATGTGCCATTCGCTTGAGTCTCGTAGGTTTCTAGGTGTATTTAGATGTATTTACAAGTGTCAGTAGCCTAGTTTTCGTACTGTCGGAATGAAAGGTTGTCGGGATGGGCCATTCCTCCATGGGTGGGGGCCTAGCATAGTAGCCTACGCAAGTTTTTTTTCTTTTCGTGTTAGTACGATAAATGTCGCAGGTTGGAAATGTGCCTGTTTGTACTGGTTGCAATGGGGTGGGTGTGCTGGTTGAATTTGTGTTGCGTACGGTAGTTTTGCAAAGTCGGTCATTGTACGTCACGTGTTGGAGCAGGGGTTGTGTAGACCCCGGAAAAAATGTTAGGTTATCAAAAAAAGTGTGGGTTATCAAAATTAACCCACCGTGACATGTGTGGGTATTCAGATTAACCGTATATAACGACTACACTTTTAGCATTGGGATTTGTTGGCGTGACGTCACCACCGTGCATTAAACACAAATAATGCGCTTAATCCCTTTGTTATTATATATTTTGAATTGGGATATACTCCAGTAAAACAGCCCTCTAGCTTTTGTGGATAATACGGCTAAAATGTTTTCGCACTCAGCCTGTAACCAGACTAAAACTAACTCTGATAATAAATTTGAAATTATACCTCTCGCGCTACGCGCTCGGAATATAATTGCAAAATAATTAGCATTCGTTAGTTTTAATATCAGGTTACAGGCTTCGTGCGAAAACAGTAGTCGTATTATCCACAAAAGCTCTAGGACCATTACTACTGATCACCCCACAGTATCTTTCGAAAGCTACTGGAGTGTTATCACTGTAAGTTGGTTGTGATTGGACGAATTTAGTACACGATCAAGAGAACCAATTTCTGGCTGGGAAATTCTCAGTAGTATTATCTCCGTACACATTACTTGCAGCATACAGTAATTAAGCAGAGTATAGTTACATTAACACGCATGACGTAGGAAGTTCCCTTCTGAAAGCCAAAGGAATAAGTCTTCTGTTTCAGTAACTCTTCTACTGAATTGAATGGCAAACTGGTCGCAGAATGAGTAAAGAATGACGTGAGAGTAGCAGAATAGCAAGCAAAAAGCAGAAGAGATAGAATCCAGAGAAACAGGAAGAGCAGGCGAGTGGAAGCCTCTTCGGGAAGCTGATGAACACCTAGAAATAAAAGTTGAGAATTCACTGCCTTGGAATTACGGAAAACCAACCAGTCAATCGTTAAAACTTTGCAGTCATTTAATAAAAATCATTAGTGCAGTAAAAAAAAAACCTACAACCATGCAGCTCAAGCTACATCAGTGAAACACACGCACTGTGATCCCGTTCCCGACGAAGCTTGAGGTGGCTGATTTTATGTGACTTCTGAACGAAACACTGGAATTGGGGTTATAAATTAAGGCAAGCGAACTTTGGAATGGGTGAAGAAATGTGATGGGGGAAGTACCGCAATATGAAATAAACGAAAATATCACAAATTCCACATCCCGTAACACAGTGAAGAACAGAATTGATGTTTCCGTAATTCAAAGTTCCGTATCCATACGCTGTAGTACTAAGTCCATACCTAAATGACTAAAGCGGACGTCACATTTGCTGGAAGCAGCATAATCGGGTAGGATTGGTCGCAGATATATCCAATGGTTTGTGGAAATGTTCGTATTATCTTATGGCAGTGCACTACTTTTAATCAGAAGACAACTAGATGTGGTTCTCTACTGGTTTAGCTTTCTATCAAATCTTTAATTTCTATCAAGAATTAAAGAAGAGAGCACTGTGCCAAATTTGATAGAAAGTTAAACCAGTAGGGAACCACATCTAGTCGTCTTCTGATTAAAAGTAGTGTACTGCCACAAGATAATACGAACATTTTCACAAACTATTGGATATATCTGCGACCAATCCGACCCGATTACGCCGCTTCTCGAAAAAGTGACGTCCGCTTTAGTCATTTAGGTATGGACTTTATACTGCAGCGTATGGATACGGAACTTTGAATTACGGAAACATCAATTCTGTTCTTCATTGTGTTACGGGATGTGGAATTTGTGATATTTTTGTTTATTTCATATTGCGGTACTTCCCCAACAACATTTCTTCACCCATTCCAAAGTTCGCTTGCTTCAGCACCATTTCGTACGTAAGTTTTCGAAAAATGATGCTATTTCGTTAAATATCATTTCCATGCCGAGCATTTACGAAGTTAAACATAAAACTCCGAATTTGACGAGAAGCATCTTGGTGTTTCCGTAAAAGTTCGACGACTCAGAAGGCTGTCATCACTGCCCAAATAAGGGTATAATTGAAATGAGACCAAACTGCTTGCTCTGAGTGAAACATACTGTCAAGATCTGTGGTTTGTTTGGTAGTGACCAATCAGTGACGAGCAAAGCTTTGATTTATATAATTACTGAAGTAGAAAGGTCAGATGGGTCTTTTCAGTGTTAAGCCGAGCATGGTGCTCCTTTTTCGGAAGGAAAACAAACGTTTTGTCGAAGTGAACTGCGAACTCTTTATAGACAAACTTTTTACATCCGATCATAATCCCTATAATTCCAGAACGAATGCCTGACACAATAATGAAAATAGCCGAATACAGCAACTCGAAGTGAGCTTTGTGAAGGGTTGACTATGGACCCGAACACAGTAAGCAAAGCGTAGGCTAGTAGACAATTCCCTTTCCTCCAAGCCAAGAAGGCACGAAATCTAATCGCCTGTCTGACCTAACGTACACTATAGGATAGCAAAAGACGACCCCGGGCTCGTAGTGTTACCGAAGGAATTAATGACCGTCATAAACTAAATATTAGTGCTGCCAGGAGCGCATAACTGTATATACCCGTCCATAGGACATGAAAGTGTCCATGCTGTAGCATATTCCATATCTCGTCACAAGGTCGTCTGTCAGATAAATTGTCTGTTTCGTTTTTTAGATACAGGCTAGTTGGTTCAACAGAATCTTATTTTACCAGAGTATCACAAAAAGGCATCAGTTTTCCGCACGCGCATGAACTAGCGTTGAGTCGGGAGGCGAAACACACTTTTTCTGCCCCAGTCGACCTTGACTTGCAGTAGACATCTGCTTCTCCGCTTCACTCTTGTGGAATGATATTGTAAGCGGAGGTGCCGCGTACCTGGATGAATTGTTACCCGAGTAGTTCTTTTCCGCATCTATCTATTAGGTTAAAACTTATATATATTGTATTTTTAACGTGTGTTATCCGAGAAAATAATTACGATCAGTCGTTACAAATTTGACCGCATGGGGTCGCGACCATGAAAGAGAGATGGAACCTGCATATCGTGGACACGCCCTTTCGCTGCAGCCAATGAGAATGCTTACCGTTTATGTAAAACCACACACTAATCATTTTCATTGGCTGCAGCAACCTGGCCGCGCGGCTAGGTCGCCTAGTGCGTTCAAGCCCTTAAATTTAATATAAAATCGACATAACTTATACAAACTTATACTCGAACAACTCGGCGTGACAACAACGGGGACAGTATCGTGGACACGCCCGCTCCTGGTGTAGCTTATTTTTTTAAACATTTTTTAAAAAGTGCTCTACAATTTTCGATGTTTTCTCTGTGTGTGTATCAATGTAGAAAAAAATTCATCGGAAGAACTTAAATCTTTGGCTACATCAACCATTATTATACCAAACATACAGCTAAAAATTAACATAAACCCGACATAAAGTACTATAAGGATCAATTTGTCGTGACAACAAGGGGGAAGCACACTGAAAGGTATAAGTAAAACCAAAATTCCCTCCACACGCCCAACCCCCAAAATAGCACACATCCAATCAACAGACGTTCGGTAATTAACTCCTTACAATTAAATTGGACATCATAGGGTAGCCAGCAACATCTCAATGCTTACTTGGCTATTAAACTGATTCAGGCATCAAACGTTGGATGTGGTTGGACGTTTGCTAACTGAAAGTTTGTATTTAAAAATCGAATACATCAGTTACAGTGGAGAGATATGGTCCGGGGTTTTCATTTCCCCTGGGTAAAAAAACCCTGGGGTTGTAAAAAGGTGAGCTATGGTCAGGGGGAAAACACAGGGGAAGAGAAAAGTCGAGGTGGTCCAACCCCGGGGATTTTGTGCTTAATCCCCGAAGAAGTATAGAGTAGAAACCCCAGGGGAAAGTATCCACCTCCCAAATATCCCAGAGGAAAATGATGTGGTGAGCTATGCATCGGGGAAAATAACCCCGAGGTAAATATTCTTCAAAAGTTGAGGTGAAATTCTACCCAAGTCAGGGCAGGGTAAAACGTTCATTATGATTGATAGGTTACCTGAAAACAATAGCTAAAGAAGGAAAAATTATAAAAATTATGAAACTGCAGTTTTAAACGTTTTTCTGTGTGTGTGTGCAAACATTTTCAACCGAATTGTATGCTATAGTTAGTCTTTCCGGACCATTTTATTTTTTGACATTGTCCGAGCATACATGGACGTTCGTTACATTGCTTTAGCTTAGTAGACAAATTAGTAGAATATATTATTGGTGGCTATTATAATAGACTAGATGACATTCAGTCTATTGTAGAAGTGTTAGTATACCGAACATTGTGTGCTCTTTTTTTTTTTGGTGGGGGGTGGGGGACGGACATGAAACAAGAAGTGTCGGGGTATCGGTACTTTTCAGGATGCAACCCCGTTATTGTGACGCCGAGTTGTTCCTTGTAAGTTATGTCGATTTTATATTAATTTTAAGGGCTCGAACGCACTAGGTGACCTGGCCGCGTGGCCAGGTTGCTGCAGCCAATGAAAATGATTAGTGCGTGGTTTTACATAAACGGTAAGTATTCTCATTGGCTGCAGCGACCTGGCCGCGTGGCTGCGTGGCGCCTAGCGCCTTCCAGCCTGAAGGTGCTGGGTTGGTGCTGAAGTTGGCTTTTAGCTCGGTAATTGTCTGATGAGGTGTTGACAATGCGCGAAACGTGTTTTTGACAAGATAAAGCTAGATAAAAATTCAATGAACTGTGACCAGGTTTTGCGTCAGTTTCATCAAAACGACTCTTCGGGCGTCTGGTTGCAAATACCTGTTATATTAGTTAATTGAAAAGTGGTTAGGGGAATGCCCTTCAGCATTTTGATGCTGTTGAATTGACGTTGGGATGTGATTGAAACGTGGACCATGAATAAACCACGAGCAAATGTTATGAACTCACTGTTGTCAAGTTTTATCTTTAAAAGCCACAAAGTACACAAATTGCACTGTAACCTGCAACGTTTCAGATACGAGATTGGGGCGTCTTCAAGCAAATAAATTGAAGCTATAACAGGGAAGCGTTCAAAAGCTCATGATTAAATTCCTGAATTTTTCCGGTTATCCTGTTTTTCCAGACAGAACGCTACCCTGTATAAGATAAAGTCGTAATTAAAAAAAACACAAGTTGAAACCTGAAAATCTGCCTCGTATCCACCCACTGGTTTGCTTGAAAACGGTGCCAGTCAGAGATATGAAATGCTGTGGATTTTTGCACTTTTATAGCTTATAAAATATCAAAAACATCACAAATTCACAGAACTATTCATTGGGATGTTGGGTGGTCTGTGTGTTTAAAACTCACCTTGCTGAGCAGCTGTTTGCAAGGCAAGAAAGAGAGCGTTTTTTAACTGTAAACTGTCTAGAATTTCAGCATTGACACAAGAATAATTCTTCTCCTTCTGAGCTTCTCCAGACGTGAGAGATTTAGGTATTCTTTTCACAATCTTGACATAAACGTGATGCGTCACGCAAACACTCAGAGCCATTAAAAGTAGAAAAGTGACACAGCAAATCCAGGCTGATTCTGACAGCGGCTTAACGTAAGCCTGGAAAAGAAAAGAACTCGTCAACTAATTTTAATATTCTGACAGGAATATCAGAAAATCTCCTTTTGCATCTGAATATTATCTAAGTCCTGGAATTATCTGAATTTTAAATTTTGAAAAAAAAAAGTGAAAATAACGTAAAACTTACCGTGAGGATCTAAAGGTTCTTTATAATTGAAAAGACACCCCTCGTCGTCACATGCATTAAACACACACTAAAAAGACAAATTTTCGCTGGGATGGTTCCCCAGTTTTTCAACGATTCCATTAAAAAATTCATTTAAAACGCGACCGAATATGTCTTGGATTGTTGCATGTGAATGTAAATATTTCCCTGGTAATGTTGGGGAAACATTATCCCAGCAGGAATTAGGTTAATATTTTTATGTGATTTTTTTTAAGCGTTTTTTTATTTTTTTTATGTAGGTCAGGACATGGATTGCCCGCCCTAAGACCTTTTACATTACAAAATCATTTTGATGGAGAAAGAATAAATCATTTAAAAATAGCTTCTGAATAAAAGCTACATTAATAAAAGGACAATGACCGAAAATCGAGGGTATTATAAAACAATGTCACAAGGGTGTGCCAGCGCCTGCGGGCATGGATTTACAATGTCGCGAGGTTTTCGGTTGTTAACCATTATAATGCCCCTGGATCCTACAATAGACAAACATGAGCATCACTTCGTTCGCTCTTGTTGCTGAAGAGGAAGTTCGTCTAACAATGCACAGACACGAGTGCCAATTCGAATCATACGTTCAACAAACGGGGGCATAATGCCAACAAAACAATGCTGAGTTATTCCACCCTTTGTAGCCAACAATGGTTAAAGAATGCTTTAACGATTGTTGAGCATACTTCCTCCGTTTTCGGGCATTATCCGAAAAATGGAGGCAATCGGTAAGGCCGCTTGTTTCACCATTGTTATATCAGGTCACGATCTTACTCAAATGGGCATTATTCTGAGAAAGAAAAAACAACTGACCCCCCGACTGGGGCTCGAGCTTAGAACTCCCACATGCGAGGCTGGGAGCTTTAACTAATGGACTACTAGGGCGGATCCTGACTACATGCTTCAGCCGTGCTTAGAAGCTGTCCACCCTTTCCCAGTGGTGAGCTAATGTTCGCTTCTTGTATGTGTTTGTGACCTGTGGGTTAACCCTCGTCGCCTGAATCGCTGAAAAAGACTGAACAAGTTCGCCTGGCGCTGTAGCCAGGATCCGCTCCAGTAGCATGGCCTGCCTAGCCTAGCATGCTGGAAATCTTACGTTTGAATCTCAGTGGGAGCAGTGGTCGTTAATTCTTTCATTTGCCGATCACTGTGTCTTGTATTATCACATGGTCCATCTTTAATGCTGAATTCCTTGTTTATCATTATGATGGCTTTCTGGAGATAGAACTCAACTTGAGTAACTTTACTTAATCCAATCAGAGCTTAAATGAATTATATCAAGCGGCGTAGGCTGAGCCAGAAAGCGCTCACAACGATAAACGCAGCAGGCATTCAGCATTAAAAACGACCTCGTGAAAATGCATGATAGAGTGAGCGGGGAAAGAAAGAAACGACCAATGACCCGACTGGGATTCTAATCTGAAATTTCTAGCATGCTAGCTATGTCGGGCATGTTACTAGGACGAATCCTCCAGGCTCCAGGCGAGCTTAGGAAATCCTTGCGAGATCAACTGAACTGGACACTATTATTTTTTTTACTTCTATTGATGCTTGTTGTTGGGTGGATTACTCCTTTAGTGTAATTTATGTTTTGACGATCGTTTTTTTGCGTGAAGTGTGCAGCATGAAAACGGGTATTCTTCCGAACAGAAACGTCGCTTTTTGTGTGTTTTTGTGCACCATTCTGGCTTGCTATCATTTTATTGATGAGAACTCCCTCACTTGCGGCATTAATAATGTCGATGTACTTGCATTAGGTTACTTCAGTAGAGTTCTTGACCCCCCCCCCCCCCCCCCCCCGATGTTAATTAAAGAAAAAATTAAGTAGCCAGTTTTGTTTGGTCACCGTACCTTGTCACAGATATTGACAAAGTTGAATCTGTTCAGTGAGGGTTCACGAAACTTAACGCAGTTTACGTAACACGTCTTAGGGTCTCCGTGCACTACGCGACCAAGTCCCTGCGGCCAACGAGAATGCGTATTGTATATGTAGCACCGCGTACTTGCTGCCGCGGCCAGTCAGTTGCAGCGGCCACTGGGATCCCGGGTGGTGAGCAAGCGACCGCACTTGCTACGTGTTCATTTTTCACCACGTGATCGAGAATTCTCAATGAAAAATGGATGTGGCGGCGCAGCACGTCGCCGTGTGTTTGGACCGTGACGACCACTGACTGAACGACCTGGCCACCCAGTGCGCGGGGGCCCTTATACTGATCTATCTAAGCATGGCAAATTGAAATCTTTAGAGTTCTGTAGGTTATATGCTCGCTCTTTATAACTTAACTGCGTTATTCACGGTGTTGTAGATGTTCGTGGAAAATGGTTTTTTTTTTTTGTTTCCCGCAAAAGCATAAAATTACACCAGGAGCCACTCATTTAAGTTGGTCGTTCCAACCCGAGACTGCCGCATAATTTCTTTGCCGCTTGTGTGGTTGCTGAATGGAATTCTCTGCCCGATAGTATGGTGTCAGTGCCGTCTCTGGCACACAAATAAATTAAAACAGGTTAAAGAGCTGCAGTTTGGCAAACTTCCTGAAGGGGGCGCGGAATTGTACCGACACGGAGTTACGTTAACTCCGGAATTTTTTTTAAATTATGACCCCTGTGTTGGACCCGGAATTACAGTAACTCTGGATTCGTGATTTGCTTGAAAAGTGCCCGAAACAATCCGGAATTGTAGTAACACGGTTTCTGATGTTATATGTATAGCCGCAGCAAGAGCGGCAGTGCGAACGAGGCAGGAACGTTATTTAATCATCAACAAAATCAGGAGTTACGGTAAATCCGTGTTACCTCAATTCCGGATTATTTCAGACACTTTTAAAGCAAATCACGAATCCTGAGTTACTGTAATTCCGGGTCCAACTCAGTAGTCAGAATATTTAAAAATTCTGGAGTTAACGTAACTCCGTGTCGATACAATTCCGGCGCCCCTTCCTGAAGAGATGAAAATTTTTAAATTTCCGAAGAATAAAATAAAAGTTTATTCGCCCGCTTTTTAAAAATTGCAGTTCAAACGCAAAGCAAAATTTAGGCGTGTTTTCGTTGAGCGCTTTGAGACGATTCTGTTTTTGAGGGCAAATGTAATGTTGCCAACTGCGTCACCCCCCCCCCCCCAACCCCCACCCCACTATTTATCTGGCATTAACAGCATTATTTGTTTTTATTGTGGCAGCGAAAAAGAATTTAATATGTCCGACAGAATATTTATCAATTTGTAGCAAATGTTTAATTAAAAAAAAAAAATCCTCTCAAAAAATTAGTTGTACAGTCCTGTAGGCTAGTTTTTTTTTGGGGGGGGGGGCCCTTTCATTTTAAATTAAAAATCCATTTTGGTTTCTCATTTTATTTTATCAAAAAAAAAGAGCCTTCCTTGCCTGACCCAACTAGGTGCTGAAATGGAAAGACGCTGAACTAACATTTAATTTTCTTTGGCTAATTTATTAGACTTACAGACTGGTAACGCTGGGACGCGTGTTCTACAGTGGTAAGTGAAAGCCCAAGATGAACAAATGAAAAAAGAAATACAAGTACTTATTTTTTTTTTTATATCAATTCCATTTAGTTGAGAGGTTTCCTCAGGGTTTAATAAATTAACTCTGAAGATGACCTCGCAACCAATTATTCTACAACAACTAACAACGTATTATTCTTTAAGTTTGTTTCGTCAATGCAGTGTATTCTCATCCGTCAACGGAGTCCCAAAAATAATAGTTTAGTATAACAATCCATATATACAGTGATTTACCAGCAGATAATTTTCATGGTTGAAGTCGCTTGGTTTTCTCAGCAGCATGCGAAAGCCACCATAGCCAACCCCCATATCCAAGAACTTTACGACGCTGGAACGGGGAAGGTTAGGAGCTAAGTTGGCCAGAGCTAAATCGGCCTCCTGAAAAAAAAATGTAGATAACTAAATAAAATAGAATGAAACATCGCAATACGGTCAAATACTAACTCTGCCTAGTTTAATGTAGTGTAGTGAAACTGCACAAAATATTGCCCGAATTAGCCCCCCCCCCCCCCCACCCCAGCGTCTCCACCGTTTTGACGCACTCCCGCAGGACGAATCTGGAACTAACAGTGAGGGGGAAAGATGGTACCTCGTTTTTATGGTTGCCCACACATGCAGTTGCGGCCCTGCCCATTTTCATGTTAAAGTATGTCACAGCTTTTTCAACGCTCTTAGAAAAGGATGTAACAAACGTCGACTTCTCCTCCACAACTATGTTACATCGTTACCGGAAATAAGGGACCCGTCATTATTTATCGCTGGGGAGAGGGAGGGGGACGAGGCCAGAGGAAATTGGGGGATGATGAATTTTTTGGGCCCTCTCGAGGAGGGAGGGTCGACCAAACTGGACCTCAAAATTGACACTTTCATCAGTCAAAATTTCTAAAGACGTCTCAGCTCCCCCGGGCCCCCCCCCCCTCCCCATGATGTGAGTGTTTACAAGGTTTTGGAAGCTATTAGTACCAGTACTAAAAATATAGTTATTTTCTATAAACTTTCTAGAAAAGCCTTGCCTGCTTGCCTTCAATAGCTTCTTTTGTCTGTCAGGTGCTTACTATGTTATGGGTGTGGGCATAAGGGATAACTTTTTGTAAGGAACATTAGTGTTCTGTATAACACTCTTAACACAACGTCTCTTCGTTAAAAGCGAGACACGTTTTCCTTACTATTAGTGGAAACTTGTCGGTGCGGAGTGGTACTTACTTAATTTAGCTACATGAAATCATCTACAGACAGTTTCAATAGGCATAGGTAGAGAAATTTTTTTTTGGGGGGGGGGACATTTTTACTGGTTCTGAGTTGGTGGGTCAAGATAATTTCTCTGGGTTTCGAAGGGGGAGGGGGTCATCGAAAATTGAGTGGTCACATCAATAATGACCAGTCCCTAAGCAGGAAACATTTTAAATTTTCAATATTTTAAGAAGAGAAGAAGCGCATAGCGAAAGAAGTATTGCAAAAGAAGTACAGGGTGTCCAATTTATCGCGCCCACTTTTAAAACACTGTTATCGTCGAACAGTGAGCAGTTTATGGAATTTCGCACCACAGCTGATCTCTACCATGTTTGGGATTTGTTCCCAAATTGAGTATATTATTCATTTACTGATCATAAATTGCATAACACGCTCAATGTAACCACCATAATTGTGCACTACATTCTACACTCTGACAATGAAGTTATAAATACATTCATTATGTCTCTTCAGAAAGATGGTGTATTTTGCACTTAATGTTTCCTTTAGGTTGTCTGTTGTTTGGGATTTACTCTGTCGTAAGGTAACACCATAAAAAAGAGTTGCACGACTTTAAGTCTGGACTTCAAGGAGGCCATGATGATGCGTTTCGTTTGGAAATCAACCTGTCGTTGTAGTATTCTTGTAAAACGCCAAGAGTTTCATTTGAACAGTGAGGTGTGGTCCCGTCTTGTTGTGTCAAACAACAGTTTCAAATCATATCGGAGCATAGTGTGAAATGTTAATTCTGGATTCCATTTTCTGGTGACGCCCTACGTGCAGATTTTTTCAGACTTGCAGCAAATGCCGCCTGCAGTGTTTCGACAGTCTCATCTGTCCTGACAGTTTTCTTTCTTCTCCTGGAAGTATTTTGCACAGTGCCATTGCTTTCAAATTTTTCAATAATTCTCTGAATTGTTCGACGAGAGGGTGCAAGGTTGATAACGGACAATTTAAACTTAGGGCAGAATGCTTTTCGTGCGCTATCACAGACTTCTTTTCATAAACAATCTCACGATTGGTGTGCATTTACGCACTGTATATTGTTTCGCCGTTTTGAATGCTCTGACAATGCCAAAGCTGCCGCCTTAAAAAGCTGCAGTCCTATTAGTTCCCAACCTTTAGTCTACAAAATGTGATAAAGTGCATGCTAAATTCACCTATGATATTTAAATGGGAGCATTTTTAAAGTGGGCTCGATCAAATGGACACCCTGTGTTTGAAGAATGGATGCTCACCATTTTACTTTTGCGTTATGCTTGCTTTGTCAAGGGTGCTGCTAACAGTTTTTAATTAAATACTGGCATATAAATACGTTGACTGCTTTTAGTCGAGTGACTTGTTATCGTCTTTTAGCTTAGTGAGAACACCCTGTGTGACAGATATATCCACCATTTGTTAATTATCTTTATAAAAATAATCCCTCAGAAAGATAAATTGCCGATCCGCCATCTTTAGTCAGTGGATTCATCCGGAGAAAAAACCGCCAGGAAAAGCCGTTGACGCCAGGCTTCACTAGTGACGTTATGCTCAGCAATCGGAAAATTAATCATGACTGTGTGAACTGTTTTGAC
Organism: Lithobius niger; assembly: GCA_023313725.1. Classification (NCBI taxonomy): domain Eukaryota; kingdom Metazoa; phylum Arthropoda; class Chilopoda; order Lithobiomorpha; family Lithobiidae; genus Lithobius; species Lithobius niger. The sequence continues at coordinate 14,954 of JAHWFP010227909.1, forward strand.
GAGTTGTGGCAACAGCACTGAGCAGCTTGTTGAGTTTATGAAAGTGCTCATTTTGAGTTTGTACCAGAATGCAATGCCGATCATCGGTAAGACAGTCAGTCTGATGACAGCCTTGCAGATAGCCAATGGACAGTAAGGACAAAATGGCGGCAGTCGTTCGTTGTGGAAAGGCCAGTCAAGCCAGAGAGCTATCGCATCGTAAAATGTAAGAAGATCCGTTGAACATTATTACGCAGTGTAATGGATTAAAATATTTTGCTCCGAACTAGATCTGTTATAGGTAACGCGTTCACCATCGTGAAAAAATGCCAAAAATGGCAGCAATTTTCTTCACCAAAGATGGTGACGGTCAGCCCTCCTGCGTTCCGCAATTAGGAAAAATAATTAATAAGAAAAGAGAAAAAACGTGATTAGTGTAGCCTATACAGGGTGCCCCAAAAGTCAGGGGTCCCCCAGATGATACACCCGGGTGATATACCGGGTGTTCATGCTGATGATATGCCATAATCGTTTCTTATGATGAACAAAGATAAAAATCCCTGGCATAATAATGTGAACACCCGGTACATGACACGGGTATATACCTGGGTGACCCCTGACTTTTGGGACACCTTGTATATTCATAGTAAGTTTTCTTACCCCTCTGCTTACGGCTCCGATGACTCCTGACCAATGTGTTCCATTGAATAAACCCCACTCGTTATCAGCTACAGGGGTGATGTTGTACCTGGAAAAATAATGAATAAACGTAAACTTGATTAAATCCCAGTTATTACCTACAGTACTAATGATGTACTTGTAATGATAATGAATAAAACTGAATGTAAATAAACTCCACTCCTAATCAGCTACAGGGGTAATGCTATACCTCGAATGATAATGAATTAAAGTGAATGTCGCAGGGCCTTTTTAAAGAAATGTTGTCTGGTGCGCAGCTTCGCGTAATCCACCTTCCAAGCTAGGGTGTATGGGGGAATGTGTTAAGTGGGGTCCAAGGCAGAGTCCCAGAAGCTGAACGGCTCTAACCCTATGTCCAGATACACTCGTTTCTTAACGCACATTAAAGCAGAAGCGGAAAAGAAAACAACGCTGGTATGTCCACGATCACGCGTAAAAAGGGGAGAGAATGACCAACCAACTTGACCTATTTACGAATCCGTCTATTGAGTAATCAGTCTCATAGTAGCCAGATGGCATAAAAGAGCCTACGCCATCTCCATCACGTTGCCAATTGGCACTAAATTATGGACAAGAGATATGGGAGAAACCAGTTTTCTTTTCGCGTTCGCGTGTACGCACGTCAAGTTACGCGTGTACATATACAAGGGATAAGACAATGTAGTGTAGTTCATGACTGCTGGAAAGCATTTTGAATTTTTTTTTTATTGCTGTTGTCTTTTATTAGTTTTTGCACTTGGTCGTGGTATGGCAAGTTGCAATATCGATGCGTTTGCACCACAACGCCCAGCATTGCTAACACATCTCAAGGAAGGACACGAATGAAAAATAATAACAGGTCTAGCTGTCAGTGAATACTATTAACGCACGGAATGGAGAAAAACTTTGTAGAGGTAGAAGAAACTCAAGGGGATAATTTTAAAGAAAGATTTGAAGACAAAGTGTGCTTTTCGTTTGTATTTGTTCTGCTGATGAAGTCAGCACAGAGACGGCAGTTGTACGAACATCAACGTGTGTCCCAGGTCAGTGTAGGAGAACTTCGCCAATTTTGTTACGGATTCGATGAGGACAGCATACAGCAGCACATTCATTTGAGTTGAGGTCACAAGAGTGCGCTCAATTCAGAATGAGGCGTGTTTGTAGAGAGAAGGAACTTATGGTACGGTAGTTTGAAATTGCCAGTGTAGCTAGAGCTGAACGAAGAAATTACGTTTAGTTGGTGTACGGCAAAAATATTGAATAAAAGTGGTACAAGGACTGACTCTTGGGGTACACCGGAAGTAGTAACGGGGGTTTCGTATCGATAAGGTAGGAAAAATTTATCCAGACGAGACTATTTCCTATATTGCCGAAACATCAGAAAACAATATCAAAATTGAATGGTAGTTTTGGCGAAAAAATTCGCTGCACAGCGGCAAAATGAATTGTTCTGTCACAATTTTAATATTCAGTACAAATCAGCGGTACTAGAGGCTGTCACATTTATCTTCAACGTTTTTATAAAGGCTCTTAAATTTGTTAGGAGGAGATCATGCGGATCGATATCGGGCTGATATGATCATCAGATCCAGGAAATGTTTAATGAAAGAATTTACATGTGATGGGCTTAAAAAAAACGATTCATGCACTAAGCAAAACCCCACACCGTCCGCTCCGGAGAACCACATAATTAACTTTTAGCAGTCTTAATAAGTAGACAAAATACGTTAAGTGTCCTACATTACATTTCTTGTGCTGTGGGATTTTGCCATTTACCCGAAAGTCACAATGCACAACCAAAATGGGCATGATTAGGCTTTTCTAAAAGGTAGAGATCTATTCTTTTCATCAATCCTAACCGAAATTGTTTAAGTTTGATAAGGACCATCCTACGCTAATTTAAAGATGAAGAGCTGATGTCGTGGCGGTGAAAGTGCATGTTGATTTTCGAATTCAAAGTGCTATTGTGAGCCCTCCAAAACCCTGAAATGGACATGCTTAGGCTTTTCTAAAAATTGGCGATCTATTCTTTTCATCCGTATTTCTACCTTATATATTTTGTATTATTAGGGCTTACCTGAAGTTTAGCTTGGAAGCAAAAATATCCAAAAGATCCACTAAATACCCAGTGATACTTGGCGGAAAGGTGTTACCAACGTGCACATACGGCGGTGTCTAACAAAATACAACTTAACGTTATTACATGGATAATTGAAAAAAGCGTCATTTCTGGTATCTATATTGTCTTTTTTTACTTAGATGTCATAAGTTTTCAGCATTCTCAGATATATACATGAATATGTCACTCCGTACACAAGTCATAAAAGAATCATTTTGAGAATATAGTTAGCCGCCAACAACAACGACGACCAGTATTTTCAATACAGTAAGCTTTCTTTAAAACGAACAACCTATCAGGAACAACCAGCTTTATTCAAACATGTTCTAGTAATGAAGACCTTTTTAAAGTGAACGGCCAGTAAAGTATTTTAAAATTATGTTTGCCAAGTTAAAAAACACTACAGGTGAATATGAAAGTAAAGTGTCCCATGCCCATACAATATGCCATTGTAATGTCAGAGACAGTGTGCAAAAATACTACAAAATGTGATTTAATCGCAGCTTTATATTATTCGGTGGAAAATTTTCCAATTTGGTTTGTGTTTCACTTTGCCATTTTCATTGTAGCCTACGACAAATTCTCAGCGATTTCTTCGTTGACACCGTTTCACAAATTGGTTTTTCATTGGGTAGAAAGGAGCATAGTCCAGTTCCAAAGTGCCATTTTTGTGGTAAACCTTGTTCGGAGGTATATACAATGGTTTTCAATCGATTCTATATGTAAATTTTATGCTGAATCCAAATCTGGATGATGCCACCTTGGTAACCTTGAGCATTTTGTTAAAATCCAAGATGGCGGCCGTAAATATAGCGTATTTCATGTGTTTTGACTGTACAGCCGAATACATGCATTGTTTGAAAGGAAGATGTGTTAGGAAGTTGTAAAACAGCGTATTTGGTACCTTTTATGTCCTATGTTTGAGCGTCGTAAAACTATAAATAACAGATTTTCGAATTCAAAGTGCTATTGTGAGCCGTCTAATACCCCGAAATAAACATGCTGACGATTTTCTGAAAGGTGGCGATCTATTCTTTCCATCGATCCAAGGCGAAATTGTTTAGGTTTGATAGGGACCGTCTATGCTCCTTTAAAAATGAAGAGCTAATGGCGTAGCGGCGAGAGCGTATGTTGATTTTGTAATTCAAAGTGCTGTTGTGAACCCTCTAATACCCCAAAATAGGCATGATTAAGCTTTTCTAAAAAGTGGAGATCTATTCTTTTCATCAATCCTAACCCTCATTGTTTGTGTGGTAAGGACCGTCCTACGCTAATTTAAAGATGAAGAGCTAATGGCGTTGCGTTGAAAGTGCTTGTTGATTTTCGAATTCAAAGTGCTATTGTGAGCCCTCCAATACCCTGAAATGTACATGCTTAGGCTTTTATAAAAGGTGGAGATCTATTCTTTTCATCAAGCACAAACCGAAATTGTTTAAGTTTGATAGGGACCGTCCTACGCTCACTGAAAGATGAAGAGCTAATGGCGTAACGGCAAAAGTGTCTGCCGATTTTCGAATTCAAAATGCTATTGTAAAATACTCCAATACTCCGAAATAGACGTGCTTAGGATTTTCTGAAAATTGGGGATCTATTCTTTCCATCAATCCTAACTGAAATAGTTTCACTTAGATAGGGACTGTTGTACGCCCATTTTAAGGTGTAGCTGTAATTGGTGTAGTGGCTAGTGCCTTGCAATGCTATTTGTATTATTTAGGTCGGATTGATGGATAGAATAGATCTCCACCTTTCAGAACAGCCTAATCATGCCCAATTCGGGGTATTAGAGGGCTCACAACAGCACTTTGAATTACAAAATCAACATACACTTTCACCGTTATGCCAATAGCCCTTCATATTTAAATGAGCGTAGGACGATCCCTACCAAACCTAAACGATTTCGGTTTGAATTGATGGAAATAATAGATACCCACCTTTCAGAAAAGCCTAAGCATGTCCAATTCGGGGTATTAGAGAGCTCACAATAGCACTTTGAATCCGAAAATATAAGTTAGCCCGCCATCTTGGAATTTTGACTAATTTCCCGGGGTCAAAGCTCCGTTATTTATAGTTTTACGACGTTCAAACATGGGACATAAAAGGTACCAAATACAATGTTCTACAACTTCCTAACACATCTTTCGTTCAAAAAATTCATATATTCGGCTGTATAGTCAAAACACATGGAAATAAGTTACATTTATGGCCGCCATCTTGGGTTTTAACAAAATGCTCAAGGATGCCAAGGTGGCATCATCCAGATTTGGATACTGCAATCATTTTACAGATAGAATCGATTGAAAACTGTCAGATATAGCTCCAAACAAGATTTTTGAAATGGCACTGAACTAGCAGTGGCGTGCACAGGAAGGGGGCAGTGCCTCTGCCTTTTTTGCCAAATGCCAACATGTGCGGATGTGGTGGTGCGTAATAAAGCCTAAAGGCCTAAATAAGGCCTTAAAAACGTCTAAAAAGGCAAAAATGGCTAAGATGGGGGAGAAAAGGGTCAGAAGAGAGCGAGTAAAACAAAAACAAACAAAAAATTCCCCAGAATAAATGTCCACTAGAACTTATTTTTTTTTTTCTATTCTAATTATTCTAATTATTAGAAAAATTGTTCTCTATAGAGAGTATTTCGTTATATGGAGTTTCGTTATATCAAGAATCTACCAGACTGACTGGCTGTCATTAACCAGTTGGGACTGGCCAGCTAGTCAAAAGCATTTTACTTTGAATATGACTACTGACTACTGAATATACTTCTGTGAAAAACTTCAATAATTTACCAAATACATTAAAAATAATCAAAGGGTACAATGAACTTAAGCAAAAAATGAAAAACTATTGGATTAATATTATTGATGGGGATTAAGATAAGGTTGAGGTGTTTTGCTTCTGGGTTAATCTGTTGAAGAAGTTTTAAAAGTGTAAAAAGAGAGTTTAAAAACGACTAAATGACTGTTTATGACATAGATTTTTGATAGTTTATGACACAAAAGGCAACAAGGTAATTGGTAGGAGACTTGCCAAATTATGCAAAATACCCATTGTTATTGATTATATATTGACTTTTGCAATTGCTATAAATGTGTATTTTGTTGACTGTATATGTAATGTAATATTGCCACAAATAAGTGTTTGTTCACTTCGTGGCATCCTTCTTTCTTTAATTAAAAAAAAAAAAAAACTTTAACCCTGCGGTTCTTTACTTTCATGTTGCGTGACTCAAGTCTAACTATTACAGTAAATAAATAAAGATAGCCTAGTGATCATGAAAACAATGTTGTTTTCGTTGTCACGCTGAGATCGTTACGTCCTTTAAGGTGATAGCGTGCAGAAAGTAATTTAAAGTTGAGTATTTGGTTACAAATATACGGTATTCACCACATCACCATCAAAATGGAGTCAGTATACCAGTCGTTAAATGCAACCTTATGCAATCAAAATGTCTACGAAATTGGAACTATGCGGACCACGTACAAAATAAAAATAATTAATTCCCTATCGTTACCGCTGGCGTTGGTCCTAATTTTATTACTGAATACAGGTTTAGCCGCTTGAAAGAACGAGGTGTAAATAGCTACACCTTACTTACAGCGTGCAGTTCATTAGTTGAATACCCGGCATTGGAAGAAACACAGGCGGCATATGCATTTTATTTTACTGCAAGTTTTGGCCGTAATATCAGGTTTACATGAAGAACTACGAATGGAGTATTTGATTCAACGTGCTCTTTGTAAAATGGTTGCCAGGATACTGAGCTCTACCGACGCCCAGAACTTAACCAGCCTTGTAACCTTCTCACGGCCAACTGAGATTGAAGCTGTGTTCCTCGCTGCACACAGCTCAAATCTCCGTTGGCCTTGAACCCTCTTGTATCGCTTTCCAAAACAACCACAATCCAGAAGAAATTGGTTTAAAAATGTAGTTTGTCTCATACCCTAAAGTGCAAGGCATTAAACGGCTAAAAACTCTGGTACCTAATATAATAAGAGGATTAATCGAAGTGGCGCCATTAAGAAAGGTTTAAAATATAAAACAGTAAAAATTCACACAATCAGGACGCAATTCATCAGGGTGACCAGATGAATTGGATCTCGTGAGTTGCGTGAAGTTGCGTGAGTTTTTACCTTTTTATTTTTTAAACCTTTGATAATGTAGACAATTCGATTCATTCTCCGAAATATTGGGTACCTGTATTTTTACCTGTTTAGTGCGTTGTGCTTGAGCAGAGCCTCCTACTGTAAAGGCCGTATCAGAATAAGCCAAATAAGATAACTAAAATCAACCATTGACATAGAAGGAAGCCAGTTGCCAAAAACTTGCCGTGTCGCTATATGTGTTACCGTTTTGCGGAGCAGTGTGGGAGGCAAAGATGATATAGCCGTTACAGATAGAGCCTGTAGGTAGCCTTGACTCTAGCGTACTTCTAACCACTTTAATCATTCAAACTCTCCACTACTGGAGACAGTTTTGGTTCCGTACTTGATGTCATCCGTGCTGTTCGTTGTTACAAGGGCCGTTCATACTTTTCAAAACAGCGGTACGAACTCAGCAAACTCTATGGAGCACACCAAAGAGCCAAAGTGGGGTCATACCTCGAGCCAACTTGTGAATTTTACGAGACCACAAGAGGTTAAAGAGTCGGTCGATTTTTTAGCATGTACGAGGTAAGTGTTTATCGACTAAGTTCAGATGGGCGAGTCCAGCATGTCAGTTTCAGCGAACAGACACTTTCGGAATGTTCTGTTGAGTTTGTTCAAGGTTTACTGTGTATTGGAAGTATCCACCAGCGGTGAGTCATGATGGATTAGATTGGTTGTTTTGGAAAGCACTTAGAGATCTATGAGCCGACGAATTTACTAACTGAGCTGTAACCGCATGAAAGTCAGGAGCTTTTTACAGCTCCTGATAAGATGGACGCACAAGTCTCTTCCTTGCGGAATGGGAAATCGTTTTGTCATTTTGTTGTTGGGGAATGAATTTCGTTCTCATTGCGTGTTTCGTCCACGAGTCACACTTGTTTCAAATTGCACCATACACCAAAAGTTGGAAACGGATTGACCTTGAAAAAGAGTTCCAAGGTAATTTTCTGACAACATCCTTGAATCACCACAATACATTCCTCTTGAAATTCTCAGTTACACTCAGTTTATTTTGAATATTAGTTGTGGAGTGCGACCAATATTTACTCACCTGTAAGGCTAGGTATAAACCCAGGATAAACCAATCACCCAAGTCATGTCGAGTATGTTTGGTGCACGTAGCCTATTACCAGAAGCATACATAGTTAGTGGCGAGGAGTGAGTAAATTAGACGGTATTAAGGCTCTGTCCTAACAGCACTCAACTTTTAAGCACTCAGCATTACAGGGGTGTGGAGTACGACAGCTACACCCCCAAAATGTTGAGTGCTGAAGGTTGAGTGCTGTTACGACAGTGCCTAATACTGCCCAGTTTACTCACTCCTTGCTGCTAACTATGTGCGTTTCTGGTGATACGTGTACCAAACATACGCGACATGACTTGGGTGACTGGTTTAGGTTTATATCCGATAGCCCTACAGGTGAGTATGAACACTGATCCCACGCCACAACTAAAATTCTGACATTTAAGAAAATTAATGAACATTTCAAGTAGAAGGCACCGTGGTGATTCAAGGATGTCAGAATCAGAAATTACCTTGGAACCCTCTTTCAACGTCAATCTGTTCCAACTTTTGATGTAGGAGCCATTTGATACAAGTATGAATTGTGTCGGAAAAACGCAATAAGGCCGAAATTCATTCCTGAATATTAACAACAATTGTATTGAAGGAAGGGTAAATGTACGGGATTTTCTCCGATTGTTTCCCGCCCGTTTTACGAGGTTTTCCTCCGGTTTCCTCCATCCTGCGGCAAAAAAAAACAACTGACATGATGGTTGTTCCTTCCGTTTAACATCTCCCGCTTTGGCCTTCAACAAGCTCTTTGCTCACTGGCCGACACCTTTCATTCTATTCTATTCTATACCACACGTCATGGCTGTTTGCTGTGACGTGCATATCACGTGACTGGGCTAGTCCAATCAGACAGCCGTTGTTCTCGTTCGTCATTGGCTAACTCATGGTGACGTCACGGCAAACAGCCATTGCGCATGGTTTAATTAAGATAAAATGGTTTTGTTTTCCGCGAGGAAGAGACTTGACTTGTGTGGCCGGGTGGTAGCCTATAACTAAACTTTATACAGTGTTAGTAACCAAACTAGTTCACCTCAACATCTTAATGCGACATTCAGTGCAACCAAAAAAGTCCTTATGCATACACGTTCGAAAAGCACTTCTTTACAAGTTAAACTCCTTGTCAGTTATGAATGCGCTTCCTAAGTGTTGGTCCTTTAGGCATACTCTACTACTAGAATTATGGTACTGGGAGTATTGTATTGGACTCCAGTACTATCCAAGCCAGTTAATAGTGCAGTCATTGGCGTGCCTACCTTTCTCATCAACCACACTATACTAATATTGTTGCTGGCTTCCCAACTACTGTTTATGAGTACTGCAGTCGTGGTCGCATACCGATACCGGCATCTGCTTGCCATGCAAAGTGACAGGAAGGCTTAAAAACTAGAGCTGAAACTTGGAAGGGAAGTCTTTCTTTAATATGACTACATTCTTGCTTTGATACAAAGCTTTGATACCAAGCTTTGTTTAAAGCTTGGTTAAACTTTTAAGTTACACCTGGTATAACTTACAGTGATTATTATATGCAGTTATTTTTAGCAGGAGAAAATTGAAAATTGGGAATGCTGATGGTTAATCATTGTAAAGAGAGTGCAATTTATTCACTGTGCTAACTCTAAATGACGCAGCAATAATGTGCATACGCCATATTGTGCTGTGCAATCGAAACTGATACTTACTGCACGTAGCATCGAAACACTTGATATGTTGACTAGGATAACTAATATGAACGATGGATCGTCGGTTTGTTGATTTTTTTTTTTTTTTGTTATTACTTTGACATTTTAAACACCTATCGTTTAAACACAGTGGACTTAAAATTAGCCTTCACGACATAGCGCGCACCTCTGTCTCGGACAGGTGGTGACTTCTAGTAACAAATTTCTGTATCACCGTAGACACTCTTGACTTAGCAATACAGTGGAATTATAGAATCATATGGCTATTATACGTTTTCTATTTTCTCTTGCTTTTACCCTACACTGCAACATATTACTATGATTACTGTGCAGATCATTCTTACATGAAGTGTAGATACTTGCAGAAGTGACCCTTGGAAGTCCGGTAGAGGATGACCAGTAGAATAATTGACATTGAAGCCTTGGTTGGCTCGCCAGACCGTGATGTGTTGCTGGGCATCGCCCGGTTTCAAAGTTGGACAAATTATTCTCATGTCCTTTTTTATCTCGATATCTCTCAAGCTAATAAAATCATGAAAAAAAAAAGTTTTTCGTAAGGAAGGCAACCAAGTTCATTGTCAACAAACACGACAGTTACAGTATTCGTTAAGACAGCACGCTATATCAGCAAAAAAGCTCACGGGACAGCAGTGGCGTGTACACCATACACCTACCAGGGACCCACCTGCTTTGAGGGCGCCGGCCCACTCATCAAATACAAGCAAACTTAAAAGCAAATTGTCTTAAAAACATTGCTGAATGCATTGGGTCCAAAGTTAAGCATTTTGCATGATTTTGATGTGGATTTTCAAAAAAGAATCTCAACTTCTGGGGGGGGGGGGTCATCCCCCCAGTCCCCCCTCCTCTGGCTCATATTATAATCAATATGTCCCCTTCTGTGTAGGGCCCCGCCTATAGTACTGTGTCAGGGACCCACCCTTCTCTGTACACGCCACTGCAAGACAGTCATTAGAATGGCGAATTGGTTAGGGCCCCCAAGCACTAAGCGACCAAGCCGCACGACCAGGTCGCTGCGGAAAACGAGAATGCTTACGGTATATGTAGCACCGCACACTTGGCCGTGGCCAGTCAGTCGCAGCGGCCACTGGGATACCGAGCGGCGTGCAGGCGACCACAGGGCGACCATACTTGCTCCGTGTTCATTTTTCACCACTTGATCGAGAAATTATCAATGAAAAACGACGTGGCCGCGTGGCACGTCGCCGTGTTTTTTGGCCGCGATGACCACTGGCCGCATGACCTAGTCGCCCAGTGCGCGGAGGGCTTAAAGTCTTTCAACGGTCATCTTCGAATTACTTCAGTGCCGTGGACGTACGCCAACGCAAAACGCCACAAAAAAAAACGAAGTTCAGACACGAAGAGTGAGTTTCGCAACAGTTCCATGGAAACCTGAGAGAAACGGCCTAAACAAAGCCGAGTGGTGAGAGTCAAGCTCTCCGAGCCAAGAGGAATCGTGATCGAATCGCGTTGCTGACCTATATGTACACACGGGATTTTAATAAGCGACTTAGTTACTGAAGGTGTGAGTAAGGACGTGACACGCAGGCGTTTTGGTGCCGTTTGAGGAGTTAATTTTCCTGAATGTGTACTCTCCCCTCACCCTCCATGAAACATTTCACATTAAAACAGTAATTTTTCCCATTTTTTTTTAAACGAAAACCTTGAAACCCACTGATTGTATTGATTTATGATCTTTGATACAAATGACTAAACACAAATGACGTATAGGGCTAACTGCATGTGCACGGGTCCATCCGATAGAGTAGCAACACACTGCTGTCATAGATTGGGCTAATAAAAGTCTTACGTTATAACTGAACAAAAAACATTAGAGCTCGTATCCCAAAACTCACAGCCGTGAAGGTACACGAATAAAAACATAGCAGAAATGAAGCAACCGCAACGACCCCCTGAAGGGGAACAATGAAAACGTGCGAGTGTGTCAATTCTTTGGCTTGAAGTTGAAACTGGGACGTTGTTGCCCTGAAAAGAAGTTGAAATTGGCACATTGTTGCCTCGACTAACAATTTGCTCTAACAATTATCCTTCTAACCAAACACCGTGGTAATCTCAAGGGCAAGTATTACATGACGTCATGCACACTTCTTTTTCACACAGTACGCATAGCTTAAGCCACAGTGAAACACTGGGAGTGGGGGGGGGGGAGGGGAAGTGAGCTGTTACCATTAAGTATACGATTACGCATTAACTCAACCTAAAAGAGAATTTCTGGGGGTGTTTGCTATTAATTTAAATAACCATCCACATTCAACTATGTATAGCAAAGAGGAGAAAGGGAAGGAAACCAAGAGGAGAGGGAGAGGACGGGATAAAAGGAGGAGGGGAGAGGGGAGGGAGAGGATTGGCGGAAAGGGGGAGTGTTACACAAACAAAAATCGACTGTTGCAGTGAACGATCAGACAGCACCGAGCAAATACTGGGAAACAACCACGGGTCAAACAAATCCCCGGGAGAAGCCGGGTACGATGCTAGTTAATTAATAAAAGTGGTTTTCATGCATGGTTTTTTTTCTTGACGCATGAAACGTATCTTGGGCCACTGTCTAAAAAAAATAATAAACTCAATCACGCATCAGCGCTTTCACCAAACATTTCTTGGAGCCGATGATCCTATCTGCACTTTGCTCCATTCACGTGACCGCCTCGAAACGAATCTTGTGGCCATTTACTGTTACGTCACAACAAAAAAACTTGGATGTACCGTACAGAAACGCTTTTATCAATATGCCCGCCGAACGTGGCATTAAAGCAGAGATATTGTACTCCACAACAAAATGTAACCCACCGAAGTTTTTTAGTTCGGTAAAAAAAAATCGTCATTGCCGGCATCTGGAAAATCTCGAATACGAAGTAAAAAAAAAAAAACCGCCAGTCGCATCAACTTTTTTTAGCACCTTTCCTGAAAACCACTTAATTATTTTTTGCGCCCTTCAAAGTTTCCTACATATCGCACCTTACCTCTTCCAAACAAACACGGGGCTCTGGCGGTAGTTCGGGCTATTAATACCTATCGCATTGCTTTGCCTCCATGCTGCTTCGCATGCAAAGCATTAGCAAAGGGTTAGTAGTCGCAACTACCACCGCGGCCCTACGTAGACTTGGAAGAGGAAAGACGTGATATCTAGTCAACTTTCTAATCTATGCTACTGCTGCTCTGCTCAGCGTGTAGGGAAAAAATCTTCCACGCCTAAGCTCTGTGTCCTGGCTGCATATTTTTTTTTCATAAACAGTTCAGATAAGCGGGCCGTATCTCGCTACGGAACTTCGTTCTTTACCACCCACTAGTGGTGATTATGTGTAAACTAGTTAACGTTTTAAAAAGCCAGCAAGTGCACATGTATACATTAAAATGCGACGTTTCGGGATTTATCATCCCGTTGTCAAGCAAAAATATTTTATAGCATAAGCTACAAGTCAACAAGATACACTTAAATGGTTTCCCATTTTAAAGAAAGGCAAGCCAGAGCAGTAAAAGGTAAAATTAAAAAGTAAAAATATAAAAAGTGAATCCCAGTCAGCGCAAAAGCTGAACTGGGCCGACCTCTCCCTAACGAAGCAGGGAAGAAGTGATTTGTAGAGCGGCGGTGGTGGCTATTTATGTGGGATGGCCCTGGTGGGAAAAATTTTTGATTCCAAATTTGTGAAGGATTGGTATATATTCCGAAAACTGTTTATTATTAGGCATCAAATGATTATGGACTGGTGGTTGTTGTGTTAGGATGCAAAGTGTTTCCAAGTTAAGCCGTGCACGAAAATTATTTTCTTGAAAAATGACTTGCGTATTTTGAAGATCTGGGGTGTGCCCTGTCTTTATCTGGTGCTGAACAAGAGAGTTGGTTTTATCTTTGTATTTAAGGTTGGATTTGTGCGATGAAATCTTTTTCTTAAGTTCCTGTTTCGTGGTTCCTATGTAGCTAGCTGTGCATGTTGGTTCACCACACGGGATTTGATAGATGACATTTTTTTGTTTAGTTTTATCTTTTTGCTCGACTGTAATTTTTGGCATAGTTCGATTTTTTAAATTTCGTGCTGCAGTGGAGACGAGAGTCAGATTTTGGGGAGCCAGCAATTTCCTAAGGTTTTCTGTGGCATGGGGGAAGTATGGAAGGCATATAAAATTGGATGGCTTGAGTTTTGGTGGGTTAAGTTTGAGAAGAGCACGGTGATCGATTAGTTTTTCTAGCAAATGGAGAGGATATCCATTTTCAACAAATTTATGCAGTGTGTATTGAAATTCTCGAGCAAGGAGAAATTTATTGGTGGTGTGGTCAAAGATGCGTTTTATTTCGTTGGAAACTACATTATTTTTATGGGCTGGGTCAATGAAGGAAGCATAATTCATGGAACGAGTTGTATGCATGGGTTTTCGAAAATGCGTAAATTCGACTAGATTTTCAGGTGTGACAATGACAGTCATAGCCAGGAATGGGATGGCCTTGTTTTTAGACTCTTCCATAGTGAAAGAGAGGGAAGGGTTAAGAGAATTTAAAAATTCCAGCATTGGTAATTTATCATGATCCCGTATGAGGGCCAGGGAATCATCCACAAATCTTTTGTAAAATTTTGTGTGTGGAAACTTAAGTAAAAGAGCGTCATCAATTTTATTGAGTGCAATGTCGGCCAAGAAGGTTGAAATGGGACTACCCATTGGTACTCCATCTGTTTGCATAATAAATAAATTTTCGTAGTGAAAAAAAGTTGTGGCGAACACTAGTTTTACTGCGTCGAGAAAAAGAGGGATATCCCAGCCAAGTCTGTTAAGTGGTTCAGGGTTAATTTGTAGTTTTTCCGAAATACATTCTAAAATATACTCTTGGCTAAGCGAGCGGAACATCGAAACTACGTCAAATGACACAAAACTATACCCCGGGGGTACCCTAGAATTTTCAAGTTCTGAAATTATACTTTTGGAATTAGGAGTGGTGTGTTTTCCAATTGCAAGTTGTTTAAGAACCGGTGCGATAAGACGAGAGAGGAACAAATTGGGCGCATTTTTTCCACTTGTTATGATGCGGAGTGGGAAGCCTGGTTTATGGGTTTTTACCTGTGGGAAAATGATAGGGGGGGGCATGGGCCATTTTTTTGTATTTTTGAAACTCTTCGTCCTTAAGTTTATTGTTTTCAACCAGGTAGGAAAGAAACCTTTTATTGCATGCTACAATCGCTCGTTTCGCTCGCTCATTCCGCGTCGTCTCGCTCCCGTCTCGCTCCCCCCCCCCATTTAATTTGCCGTTCGGTCGGTAGATGGCATCGTATGTTCGAGCTGCTGGCCGTTGCGTTCCGGGCGCAGCTACTATCTCAGCGGCGCTTGGCTGCTACTCTTATAATTTGCTGTTCCGTCGGTAGATGGCGGAGATGGCATCGTATGCAGCTGCTGCCGATGGCTTGCGATTCTTGTTTAATTATATATATAGATTGACTTTATAACTGATCTGTTGTGATTGTAGTTAGGTTAGGTTAGGTCAGGTTAAGTCGAGTTAGGTAGGTTAAGTTAGATTAGGTTAGGTGATTTAAGTCGGATTCAACGGGGTTTTTTTCTGCACGTTGCTGGGCTGCATGGAGAGCTATGTAACGAATTTTTCTGAACTGTTTACAAAAACAATTTTGCGTCCTGGCCAACCCTTATGGATACTACTAGGGGAAAATGTACATAGCAAACGATGGTTGTCATAAACAAAGGAATATTTTGAACGAAATTACTGGAAACACAATAGAGCCAACATTGTGAAGAGCTAAGAATGCTAAGCAGTGGCATAGCCAAGGGTGTGCAAAGATGTACAACCTGCCCAGTGTCTTGCACATCTGCCATATTTCCCCTTTTCCTTTCCGCCTCGTTTATCTTATATGCGTACTATGCCTTGTGACTACGCATCGCATACCCCTTGCCCTGGATACCTTCCTAGCCACAGATGCCGAGTGAGCAGCAATTATGACGAAACATTCACGAGCCGCCAACGCGCTTGAACACTTACATTTACAGCTAATTCCCGTTTCTGAAACTATTGGGTCCAAATAGAAATACAACATATATCACGAAGAAATTATTGTTAACGGAGCTTCAGTTCTTCTTGGTAATGATGCAAAGACTTCTTACACAAACGAATTAAGCTAAATGAAGCAAGCGACAGGCCTTGTGAGAATACACAATACACTAATTTGAGAAAGAAAGAAAAGGCAACTGCCCCGACTGGGACTCGAACCCAGGACTCCCGTTTACAGCCGGGCACTTTAACCACTGCGCTACCAGGGCGGGTTCTGGCGACAGGCTCCAGCCGAGCTAAGTAGCTGTTCAATCTTTCTAATTGGTGACCTAGAGATCACAAACATACATGCAAGGAGGGAAACAAACTTTGCTTCTTGGCCTCCACACTAGAAATAATGCAATTTCTTTCTTTCTCAGATTAGTGTATTGTGTATCCTCACAAGGCCAGTCTTTAATGCAGACTGCTTGCTTCATTTATCCTTTATCTTGTGATTTCTTCTTTATGAATTAAGTTACTTTATTTCAAAATATGGTTAGAATTTGGCAGCAAGATTGATCAGAAATCGGCGCAGATTGAAAGATCTGTCACCGTCAATTAAACTTTTTTTTTCATTATTCCTATTACCGAGATGGAAGTTATTATTCACTAGATCTCATCAAAGTTCTGGTTTTGATGGCTTTACTGCAGCTAGTATTAAGTACGATAACCCCATTATTAAACCTGTCCATCTTTTCAACCTTTCGTTCACTGCAGGAATTTTCCCTCAAAAGTTTTCAAACGCACTGCTGTGATTCTTGTTTTCAAGAAAGGGAACCGCAGAGATTCAAATAACTATAGGCCCATTGCTTTTCTTTGTTTTAGTCAGAAAAGGCCATGAAAAAATGCTTACTGCTTAAAAAAACCGCGCTTCACATCAAGTAGTATGGATTTCTTCAGCATAGAAGATGCTGTACAAAATTTTCTTTCTCAGACTTATACTACATTTTGCATACAGTATTTTCATTGACCTGATGAAAGCCAGTTAACCATGAAAGCCAGGTCAACCACGTCCACCTTTCTGCTAACCACTCTGTTAACCACGAAAGACTTTTACAGAAAATAAATCTATATATGCAATCGGAGAACTGATACATAACTGGTTAATGCACTGCTTATCAGATAGGTAAAGAAAAAGAAAACTGGAAATAAGCCAACAGCGAAAATCATACAGTAGAAATAACGTAGTTCAGTAAGCCACCTTTACGCACTTACGTTTCGTCGGAGTGGCATGACCCGGATTCGAACCAGCTACCCAGTTCGCCCCAGATCACTTTCATAGCACCTTAATCCACAGCCACCTACAGTAAAGGCCGGATCAGATCAAGACAAATTAGGCGCGTAAAATCAACCATTGACATAGAAGGAAGCGCAAGTTTGCTACGTGCTGCCATCTCTACACCAAGCGGCGAAATTTCAAACTAACCGACCAGGGTTCCAAATTCTGTCAACAGATGATGCAACTTGGCAGACTTGCCGCGTCGTTATTTGATTCGCCGTTTTGCGGAGCATTGTGGGAGGCAAAGATTATACGGCCTTTACTGTAGGTGGCTGTGCTTAATCGCTATGGCCATATCCTCCACTGTCTTTTTTTTTTATCAGATAGGTCGCAATTTAGTAAATTACGGAGTCATTACAGTGGCAGTATTTTAGAGACTACAGGAGTACCTCAGAGTTGGCTTTATGAACACTTCTATTTCTTGTTTACTTTAACGACATTTACAACTTAAACAGTAATTCTAGTATTATTTCTTTCGCTAATGACACTGCACTTCTTGCTACTGACAAAAATAAAGAGCAAACCTCTGTTAATATTGAACGAAATCTTGTACTGTGGAAGACTGGTTTACCGAAAACCCACTTACCCTAAACGTAACGAAAAGCAATCATGTGACTTTTCTCTCAGGCGGTGGCGAAACTAATTGTCCATATTCTTAAAATGCCCCCGCCAGTGTCCAATGCAATTAACTCCATCTTATGACGGTCTGTCAATCCAAAACGTTAACGAATCTCGCTGCCTTTGTGTCACCTTAGAGACAATACTAACCGGAAGGAGTCAAATTGGTGCAGTTATTATTAGACTGCGAGCACTCTACATGTAAAATCTATTATCTTAGATTGCGTGTTTTTCTTTGAAGATGTGTAAGCTGTTTTATTATGCCATCGGATAGTTATGTCTCATGTTACGTGCGGAAATGGGACTTACAGAAATGCTGTTGCCCCTATTATCAACCTCCAAACAAACTGTTTAAAAAATGACTTTAAAGAAAAGTGAATAAGTGAATAAGTGTCCTGCCAGTCCGCCGTATGTACGTTTGCAGAATTTTAATTAATTTCTTCAGAATTAATAAAAGTGCTACAATTCGATTGGTAACCAACTACCAACTTACAGGAGTTAATTCAATAGTTGTGTCATTCAATTCTTACAACAAATTTACTAAAGAAAAAACTGCTTAAATGCAGCTACTTGCTTGGCAGCAAGTTGTACAATAACATACATAACTACGCTCGAGAAATTACTGAAACTAATCAATTCCAGAAATACCAGTTTAGGTGGCTACTGGATATCAGTAGATACTGCGCCTCTTGAAAACTATTTAAAATTTTAAGCTGAAGAATATTTACCGCAATTTTATGTTGTTTAAATTTTTTGTTCCAGTTTTTTTTATGTATCGTGCTTTTTGTGCTATGATATGCATTATGTGTCAATGTACATCTTATTTCATCGTGGTTCATCTTTTGTGGTTTTTGTGGAAGATCAGTACAAAGCCATTTCAAATCCAGATTTATGGCCGCAAGGCGTTATAATAATGCCTTTTCTTGGAAGAACAAGATTCACTCGCCCACCACCAAATGAAGAAAATTCCTTTCCTCCTGCAGAAGTGAAAAACAATGACCACACTGCGTTTATTAAATCAAATACTGAGGTTGAAAGATCTAGTGATCCAGTAGTAGACTGCTTTAACAGCAACACTAGGAACATGACAGATGTTACCTCTGCAGAAAATCAACTTTCAGAAGACAGTAGTGGAACTACCAGTAACAAGGACTTTGCAAGTGCGACTGAGACACAATCACCTATCAACACATCTGATATGCCATCATTACTGCAGCTGCATACTATTTCCAAAGTGGATTCGGAGGAAGCCAAAAAACAGACTGAAATTCTCTAGTTGTGCAACGTGGGCAACACAGTCCAAAACTAATCAATCACAGTCTCCATTGTGTTTTTTGTATACCAATGCCTGCAGTATCAAAAACAAACTAGGGGAAATTAACTGTATTGTTGCAAACCACAACCCAGATATTTTGTGTTTCACTGAAACTCATCTTTGCAATATGGATTTTGAGCCACACATTGTTGGATACTCTTGTATCAGGAGTGATAGGTTAAACCGGGCAAAAGGTGGAGTAGCCCTTTATTATAAAGACACACTGCCTATTTCTTCTTCTCACCATAGAGCAAACATTTCAGGCGACTGGGAGGCTGCTATTTGCATTCTTAAACTCTCAAATTCTGTGGAGCTCCTGATAGTTTGCAGCTATAGAAGCCCCAACCCTGTGAGTGACAACTCGTACTTGGAGTTTCAAGACTTCTTAGGCAGACTACTGGCTAACCATAAGCACAATCCTGTTATTTTACTTGGTGACTTTAACTTTCCGGACATTGATTGGCCTAATGAAAGCACCCTTCCGTCTGATTTTGCCGCAGAGAGTTTTATCACTTTACTCCAAGAACACACACTTCAACAGCATGTCAACTTTTTCACCAGGTACAGAGTTGGTCAGGAGCCGTCTCTCCTGGATCTGATCATCACCAAGTCTGACCATCCTGTCGGTAAAATCACGCAACTTCCTCCGCTCGGCCTAAGTGATCACATTTCTATGGTTTTCACCCTAGAAACTCCTATTGCTATCAAAGAAAGCGTCACAAAAAAGCTTGCCTACAAACTGGCTGATTATGAACTCATAAACAGTATGATTAGTAGCATTGACTGGGTTTCCGAATTTGAAGGGCTTAATAGTGACGAGCAGTGGGAAATATTACACTACTTTCTAGACAGTGTTTGTAACACTCTTGTACCAGTTATGAAGCCAAGAAGAAAACAATTTCCATCCTGGTTTTTTTCACCAGCTGTTTCCACTGCTGTCAAAAAGAAGCGACGGGCGTGGACAAGGGTTAGGAGAAGGCCGACTCCTAGCAATTTTGCTGAATACACTTACCGCAGAAACGAAGTTAATACCCTTACAAGAGAGGCAAGGAGAAACTATGAAGCCAATCTTACAAAAAACGCCAAGAAAAACCCTAACAACATCTTTAAGTATGTGAAATCACAGTCCAGCAGGTCACAGGCAGCCTCATCAATTACTGTTGATGGTGTCACCCATAGCGATGATGCTACCATTGCTAGTGAATTCAACAAGTACTTTAATTCCGTTTTCACTACTCCATCAGGAAACTCCAATTTCACTGGTGGGATGGCCGAAATGGAAGAATTCATTACAACTGACATTGTCCTCAAACTATTGTCTGAGACTGACATTGATAAAAGCGCTGGTCCAGATGGCATCCACCCCTTAATTCTGAAAAACTGCTGTAGTGGGCTGGCTGTTCCTGTCTCGATTATCTTTCGCACCTCTCTGGCATCTGGTGACTTTCCCAAAGCTTGGAAAGATGCCCACATTGTTCCTATTCTAAAGAGTGGGCCCACTAACTTAGTGACAAATTATCGCCCAATCTCACTTTTGTCTATTATTTCTAAGCTTCTTGAGAGAATTGTCGTAGACTACATTGTTGACTTTTGCAGAAGACAAAACGTTTGGTGTAAGGAGCAGCATGGTTTCCTTACTGGCAAATCTTGCCTAACTAACTTGCTGACTGCTGTCAATGACTGGACCAACCTTCTTAACGACGGCATTCCTGTCGATGTTGCCTTCTTGGACCTAAGAAAAGCTTTTGACGTTGTTGACCATGCCATCCTGCTTAGTGTCTTAGAAAAGGTGGGTTTGCCACATGGACTAATTGGCTGGATTGGTAGCTACTTAAGCGACAGAAGACAAAGAGTGGTAGTGAGAGGCACTTATTCCACCTGGCTTCCCGTGACTTCTGGTGTACCACAAGGTTCGGTTCTGGGGCCAATCCTTTTTCCCCTTTTTATTAATGATTTACCAACAGTTGTGGATTCCATATGCCTCCTCTTTGCTGATGACCTGAAGTTATACCGACCAGTCATCAGCGAAGAGGACACCAAAGTTTTCCAAGAAGACCTCTGTAAAATTCATGACTGGGCCACTGCTCATGGCCTGCAGTTTTGCTCCCAGAAGTGTGTCACTATGCATCTCGGTCACAACAATGTACGTGCCAATTACATTTTTGATAACTCTTCAATGGAATCCATCACACAAAAGCGTGACTTGGGTATAATCATTGATGACAGGCTCACCTTCAAGCAGCAAGTTGACGCTGTCATAAACAGATCACGTAGGATGGGAGGCTTTGTACTCTCCGGATTTACATACCTGACTCCTGCTACTACTAAAATCCTGTACACTACTTTCGTGCGCCCACTCCTGGATTACTGTGTCCAAGTTTGGAGGCCCCACTACCATATCCACCTGAGCCGCCTCGAACGTGTTCAACGATGGTTCACCAAAAAGTGCCCTGAAATTAAGCACTTGCCATACCAAGAGCGACTCAAAGCCTTAAACCTCACCAGTCTCGAAGATCGCTACAACAGAGGTGACATGATCCTTGTGTACCAACTACTCAATCAACTACTGGACATCGACTATGGAAGCTTTCTTGATCTTTCTCAGGTTAGGCACACACGAGGCCACTGTTACAAACTGCAAGGTGAAACCTCACACAACAACACTAGACACTTCTTCTTTACTGAGAGAATTGTAGTGCCTTGGAACACGCTGCCACTTCGAGTGGTAACTGCACCTTCCCTGTCAAGCTTCAAGGCTCGCTTTGACAGCATGTAACGAATGGGGTTGTTTTGGGGGAGGGGGGGGGGGGGTTTGGCTCATGAGCATGCTCAAGCCAGGTTTTGTCTTTTGTATTGTATTGTATTGTATGCCTTTTTTTTTTGTCTTATAGTTTTGCATGTTTGCAGAAGTTTAAGTTAGTACGTTGCGGAAGTTGGCGTACGTTTAAATTAGTTTCAATGACTCGTTTGCATGGTAGACAACACGCCACACGCGAATAAATGCCTCTCCAGACAGAAGAAAATTTCGTGGGAAGCTACGCGTAACTACGTGCCTACAAGGTCAACATTGCAGCAATCGTGTGGTAGGTGTTGCGTTAAGGACAAATATTGAAGTCTCTTTTTACACCATACTACGTCCGCGTGCAGCCGCGAGCAGCCAGTCTGGTTAGAGCCTTATTCACGTATGCAAAATGGTGCGGAAACTTGACGTTGCCATGGCA